>JAAEAF010002596.1:0-77895 GCA_011037195.1 Triatoma infestans | reverse complement strand
ACACACACACACAGACCATTTTCTAAAAACCACTTTTTTGGACTCAGGAGACCTCAAAACGGATATTTCCGGTGAAAACTCAATATCTAAAATTTGGCATGATTACAATACTTCCTGTTACTAGGAATAAGAGAAAATAAAAAACACTTTTTTAAGGAAACCTTAACCTCCTGTTCCCCTCCCCCCTTAAATGAACTTTCTCAGAAAAAAATTTCCCACAAAAGTGGATAGGTCCCGAAATGTTGGCAACATATTTAATTTTAATTAATATTATTTAGATGAAGGAATAGTATAAATAAACTAAAATAGAACCTTAGAGGGAAACATTCTCCTCCCCCCGCCGAAAATTTTCCCGGAAAAAGTGTTTGATAGATAAAAATAGTAACTCTTAATATGTCCAGTTTTGATTTACGAAGTTTAAACAAAATCGTTGCGGACTGTTCGCAAGATACATCGCAAGAAAAAAAAAATACATTCAGTAAAGTGGTACATACTTCCGGTTGTGAAATTTTGACAGATAAGTTCCTGTGGGATCCCCCAAGCGAAATGTCAAGTTTTTTTATTTCTTAGCTATGCTGTACATAGCAGGGAAGCTCCAAGCTTAATATTCCGTTAGATATCTCGAATTTTTCCGGTCAATATTCGTCAACCGGAAAGTAACTTAAAAGTAATTTTTTTTGTTTGTTTTTCATTAATTTTTTTTTGGAAAATTAGCCCAACGATTTTCTTGAAGTTGATCTATTAAAAGTTATACATGTGGAGAGAAAATTTTATTTTGAAACACTTTTTTGTGAAAATTGTTTCAGCTGAGTTCCGGAAGTTAATTGTAACGTTAATCTAACCTAATTATACCTGTAGTAATATATGGACTCATTACTTATACAATATCATTAAAGTATTTAATACTTAAAGTTTTAAGTCGGTAAAAACAATTCTCAATTAGAATAATGTGAAAATAATTTGCTGTTACTACCTTTAATTATAAAACTATCAGCAAAGAAAATAAATATTGAGTCTATAAACACACCTCATTGATTTTTGTAGATAAAATAATGCTTTTAATTAAAAGCTAATCGTGAATTTAATTGATTTTATATATTTTTCCGTTTAAATATCTCCAAAATAGGATAAGTTGATATAATTTACATACAAATTATAGTTTTATGTTTAAATGTAAAACAGTTAAGACTGAAAATGAATTAGCATATATAATGAGCATTATTTTTGCGATTTATTTAATAAACAACAAGTGGAACAGGCGGTACTATTTTACCAAGGTCTTCCACAACTGGGTTCATTCACATTTTCTCAGAAGGACCAATATTACGATGTTCTCAGTAATGTTGCTTTAGATATTACGTCACTTTCATGCAAGATAATTTATTTATTTATTTTTTTCTGCTAAATCTTTAATGAAAACCCTGAACATCATTTTCTGAGAAATTTCATACAGAGCGTTCTTATTCCCAAGATATAAGTATAAGAGAAAATGCTTTGAAGCGGCACGATGCTTAGGATTTTTTTTTTTCGCAAAATATTCATCATTCATCACTTACATGCTGCATAATTAAATAGAAAACACTAAAAAATAATAAACCTATGCAAAGAAGATGTTACTTGGAAGTGTTTAAAGCATGTTGATGCTGATTTTTCAAATCGGCCAACCGAGCCGCCGCAACTTACATTTTTACTTTCTCGTATTTTTTACTTTGTCTTACTCCTACTAAGGGAAAGTATTATAATCGTGCCAAATTTTCAATATCGAGTTTTCACAGGAAATATCCGTTTTGAGGTCCCCTGAGTCCAAAAAAGTGGTTTTTAGTAAATGGTCTTTATATGTGTGTG
This sequence comes from Triatoma infestans, assembly GCA_011037195.1. NCBI lineage: Eukaryota > Metazoa > Arthropoda > Insecta > Hemiptera > Reduviidae > Triatoma > Triatoma infestans. Next base: position 76,050 of record JAAEAF010002596.1, on the reverse strand, counting down.
TGTCTGTGTATGTATGTATGTGTACAGTATAGCTTAAAAACGAAAAAACTGCAGAAAGTTCAAATTTGATATTCGTTTAGGTATCACCATGGGATCTGACAGTACGTTATCTGTTAAAATTCCTCAACCGGAAGTACCACGTTACTAGTGGTCTTTTTTACTATTGTGCGATTTTCTCCAAAATGGCTCCGACGATTTTCTTCAAACATTTTATATAAACTTCGCACACAAAGATTTACAACTTTTATTTAAAACATTTCTCTGGATAAATTCATTTAATAGCACTTTTAGGGGAGGGGTCCGGTTATGTTTTTCTCTAAAATGCTATCATAGTTGATTATAAAATTCTACAATTGAAACAAAATTAATTAGAAATAAATAGATTGCCAAAATTCCGAGTTTAAGAAAATTAGTAAACGGAAAGTGCGCTTTTACTGAAAAGTTTTTTCAGTTTTCGAAGAATTTCATTAAATTTGTTACACAAACTATAAAATTTGTCAATTATAATTTTGAGGACTGGAGTAAAAGAAAGTTGTGTGAGTGTTTCACACCGGTTTTTTTGTTTGTTTCATAAATGGTATTTATTTCAGTAAAACCTCATTAAGAATAACCCAATCGTTGCTAGCACATCTAAGACTGGAAAAAACAATTGACTGATGCAAATAGTAGTTTATTTACAATATATTTATATATACCATAAAAGTGTATAAATATACTTTACATTTTTTATCCATTTATTTTTATTTATATTTATTTTTTTTATTTAGGACCAAAGAAGATGTCTGATCCAGATAAACTTGAAAAGGGAATTGAAGAAGAAAATTGATGCGATAAAGTGGGCAGTGATTTTGGAAAGGCAGAGATCTAAGTCTATCAAAATACGTTCTTGATATGACAAATAAATACGAATCGGACTACAATAAACTTTTTGTTGACTATGAAATAATTGATGTATTAGTCAAGCAAACTAATAAATACGCCGAACAAACAATAATGTGCAATTAATGATTCAATGAATAATCTGATAGGTTAAATGTATGGGTGCCAATAAATTCAGAAGAAGAATTTGATGGTTCCTAAGGATTTTGATTTGGATGGAACTTGATTTAAAAAAAACTCAAGTTCACTGATTATAGGCGAAATTGTGATTTATATTGGTCATTGATCTATTATGGTCTCGTAAATGTGGCATCCCAGTGACAACTTTCTATGCCCGAAAGTGCAGATTACATAAAATTCAGTGGGTTATAGAATTTATTTAAAAAGCATATATATATATCCCGGAATAAAGTCTGCCTTTTCAAGGAAAATCGCGACAATTCATAAAGGCACAAGTGTGGTATTAAACTATTCGTAGTGTACCTTCCACGACGGTACTCTTTGAAGTTTTGTAACAAAAATAAATTTGGCCGTCAAATTTCCATAAGGAAAACAAAGCAGGTTTCTGGAAAAGTTGTACCCAGTGATGGAAAAACCATTGCTTTGTTTAGAATGTTTTTTTAGCACTCATGTTGCTTTAAAAAAAAAAAAGATTAAAAAAAGCTTATTGCATGTCATATTTTTACATTTTTTGTGTGCTAAACTTATTGACGTTTAATTCCACGCCACTGATACCAATTTAACATTTAAAATCTATTATACACGTGCTTCATTAACATACACATAGCCGAATATCTTCCGTGTGTTATAAGATATTCACGGCTCAATGGGAGCCAAGCAGTTTGTATGCAAAATCATTCACATGGTTGCCAACGTGTTAAATGAGGATAAATATAAACACTCAATGTTTATGGCATTATTTCTGAATAGATTGCAAACTACAGATCTAGAATTTTTGAATAAGCTTTGATATTCGGTTTTCGGTAAAAAGTTGTGTACTTCAAAACTTGACCATTTTTTTTTTCTTTGCAATCCCTGGATCTACAATTTGAATTTGAATCCCCTAATTTAGGTTGTATTCAGATGTGTTCTTTTTTGTTTTGTTTTAAAAGTTCTTTCAAAAAAAAGTCCTTACAGTTTTACGTCCTCATGCGTTGGTCTGGTGGCTAGCGCATTCGCCTTTCGTGCGAGAATTCAGGGTACGATTCCCGTGAGGGCAAAGTCGGTGTTGACCCAGAGCATCGTGATAAAAAGTGGGAAGCTACGGTCTTCCGTATATTGGATTAATGAACTTAGACCACAGTTTTAAATACTTTCCAATTTATTTTAATTTGTTAGAATACTGAGAATTCTATTTATCTTATTAAAATTCTAAACATTTACAAAACATACTCTTCTATTGCAAATATTGAGTAATATAAAAAAATCTAGTGAGAAACACTCATTTATGCAGCGCCATCTATCTCAGACACTTAGCAAATCTTATTGTTACATCAAATTTCTAAAGTTGAGCTTAATTCATAGGTCTTCCGGAAACCCATAAATCAATTTTTCCGGAATATCGTTTCAATAATTACAGGTGATAAGATTCTATCGCTACATTGAGCATTCCAGTTTAATGAAAAACATTTGAGCAGCTTTTTGTGAAAAAATCCCCTTTTCTGTAAAGTCCTGGTAATCGACTTTTTCAAACTTGGACTTTAATCATCACAGATATTTTCCGTGAAGCCTGCTTCTTTTTGTGGTCATCGACCGGTTTCGGGAGTTCGCCCATCATCAGGTTGTTTTTGTTAAATAGTGTGATAACATAGACTTGCACAGAGCAAATTCAGTTCATACACTCTTGACAAAAACATCCTGATGATGGGCGAAGAGCCCGAAACCGGTCGATGACCACAAAAAGAAGCACGTTATCACGGAAAATATCTCTGATGCGTTCCAGCTCTGTGGAACCAACCACACACAACAACTTGGACTTTAATATTCCTCAACACTAAAAAAAAGGTTAACGCTCCAAAACACTCCAAATTTCTATTTTGCTGAAAAACAAAAATTATAAAAATAAAAGTGAGAAATTTTGATATGGAGGCAGACCCAATTTTGGTATAAATTAAAAAAAAAAAAAAAATTGAAGCCAATTTTGAGAAATTCGTGAAAAATTGATAAAAAAAAACCATTTAAATAAAGTTGCACTTCTAGTAGAGGATTTTAACCAAAAGGATGATGATATATTAGAAGGAATATCAAAGGATTGAGCTTCTGCGATTTTTCGTTTAAATGATATTTTATTCACTCACACTATAATGGGTATGAGATGGAGAGAAATTAGGTTTATTAGCTAAATGAACTGGAAGTAAAGCTGAACACTGTATAATAGAAAGGTAACACAAAGTGCTTGGACTTTACACGTAATATATAAAATGGTAGTGAGAAATTTAGAATGAGAAAAAGAAAGGGTGTTGACGCGTTGTGACTGCTGTATGAACTGTTGCAAGACTCTGGAAGTGTCTTCCGTAGCTGTATTTAAACAGATTCTCCCTATCTAGTCTGGCTTAAGCTAGTAAGTGATCCTGTCAATTTTTATGCCTCTCTCTCTCTGGTATGGATCCCTCTCTTCAGATCCTATTTTACACACACACACGACTTCAAAAAATTTATTTCCGGGAAGAAAACTCAATTTCAAAAATTTTACACAATTGCATTACTTCCGCTCACAGCTGCTGCAAGAGATAGTCAAATAAGTAAAAAATAAAAAAAATTGCTCAACTTTAATTACAAAGTTGACGAAACAATTAAAAAAAAAAAAAAAAACATGAGTCAATAAATTTTTAATGCAAACATACAAAGTTTAAATAGATGAATTACTTACAATTTGGACTAATTAAACAATTGAACAACAACTTATTAAAATTAATTATACATAATTGTTTTTGGTAATTCAACAGAATGTTAGTAATAATTGTCTGTAGAAAAAAAAAAAGGATATACATGTGCATGTGACGTATTAGTTGAGTCACTAATTAAGGGGTATTAAAAATAGTGTGAGAAAAATGCCAAATAATATGGCATATAGATTAATGAATATACCCTGTTTATTGTAATGTTATCATAATCTATTTTCTACATAAACCAGATAAAAAGTATTACGGAAGTAATGAGAATAGCATATTGCCTGATAAATATCAGGAAGTAACATTACTTGATCAAGGTTTTTATACATTTAAAATTTGATACAAGAGAGAGAGACAATGCACAACATATTTTATAATAAGAACTAGTTTATAATTATGCAATATTAGTACGCACTGTTATTATTATTTTTTATTAATAAGGCTACCTCATTGTTATTGTAAATTAATAGTCCTTGAGCTGATTGTGTCCAGTATGTTTGATGCGGGTTAAACAATACACTTACACATACACATACACACACTGCACACGCACACACACAAAACATATATTCATGTATGCAAGTAGATTTCATCAGCCATGACCTATATAATAAAGTGATGCGACAAAAAAAAAAAAATATAACTACTAATCCAGAGTAGTTCCTTAATATATTCATTGGGTTTTCTTCTGTATTTGTTTAAACTTATTTATTTATTTTGCCTTTTCCAGTATTTTATATATTTTACAAAAAAATTTTGTCATTGATTTGGGGGGGGGGGGGGGCAAACACTTGGAAAAAATTTGAAATGAAAAGATGTATTGATGTGCTTTGAACCTATAACCTTGGATAGTGAAATGTGGTTTGGTGATGTATGTTGTTTTTATAGTAAGAGCATTTAGCACGAGCGGTTTTTTAAAAGGCTTGTGTGTATGTGTGAGGTAGAGATAGAAGTATTAGAAATAGAGAATAAGAACCACTTTTAAATAAATAATTTAACTATATATAAAGATTAGTAAATTTACAAGGTAATTATTAATTTTGAATCTTGAATTAACCTATAAATGCAAGGAAACAAATAACTAGTAGCGAGATTGGTTGAAACTCAAATGTTAACACTTAAACTGGCACTGAATTTAAGAGAGCGATTCCTGATACAAATGTTCTGGTTCAGACTGTCTCGTTTTAAAGCAGAATTTAGAATGTTTAAAGAATGCTCTACTCTAGCAGGGGATTTTTCTTCTACAAAACAGTTGGCCAAGTGGCATTGTCTTACCCTAACGGATTCTCGTCTCTTTTGTCTCTTCAATAGCACTGACCTTAATTTAATAGTACCTGACTTTAAAATACACTATTTTTGAAGGTAAAATCACTATTTATTTTCCAGAATTATTTCATTTAAAATATTGTCAAAATTCACTAAACTATTTTTCCCAATTGCTACTTCCACTACAATAGAGACATGAGGAGATAAACTAACCCCACTGCTAATGACCCCAAAACATACTGTCAAGTCAAATATGAACTTTCGACCAGTAAACACAACATTAAGCCATTTGTCCAGGAATCATTATCTCACTGACAATAGTCGATCATTTTTCTATGAATGAGGAATTTTTCCCATTCGTTGACCCGCTGCTGTTTTAACTGACATCACTGAAGCCTGGTAGCTAACGATGAAAGAGTTTTATAGCAGCCGCCAGCCGTCGATACGGCCGGTAGGAGTAATGTCTAGATGACGTTTAAATCTTTTCCCTTACAATCATCTATTTAATGGACAATCCTCGATGGCTTCCTCAAACCAGGTGAAGATTCATACCCAAAGCGTATCCAAACTTACAAAAAAAAATCCAGCGTTATACATATTAACAATTGTAAAATCCAGCGTTATAACATATTAACAAAAATGCAGCTCGTTCAAACTTGAATAATTTGAATAATACTGTTCTGCAATTCTTGACATTGTGAAAGTTCTAATATTACCTTCTAATGAGAAAAAAAAAAAAAAATCTGGTGTGAAACACTCACACAACCTTCTTTTATTAATTTTCTTGAAGCTCGGAATTTTAGCAATCTATTTATTTCTAATTAATTTAGTTTAGATAGTAGAATTGAATGAAAAGCCCTCCCTTAAATGACTTTACCAGGAGAAATGTTACAAATAAAAGCTGTAGCTCTTTATATGTGTAGTTTACATGCCTAGTTTAGAGAAAATCGTTGGAGCCCTTTAGAGAAAATAGTAGAAAACTGAATGAAAAATACATTTCACTAAAAACACACTTCCAGTCATCCGATTTTTCTTCAAACTCAGAATTTCAACAACATATTTAATTCTAATTAATATTATTTAGATGACAGAATTAAACTGAAATAGCACTTTAGAAGAAAACCTAAACCCGCATGGTCAAGTAAGTAGAGCATGCAGCATTGTCTTTGAATTGAATTTATAGTAGAGCATGCAGTATTGTCTTTGAATTTAATTTATAAGTATTAAATATGAAATGTATTCTAACTTTAAAATAAAGATAAATTATTATTATTATTATTATATTATTTTTAGCATCAACAATTATAAAAGTATATATGTGACTGGTTGTGTAATCGTTATAAACGGGTGCAATTAATTATTATCTACTGGTAAAAAGGCTGTATTATATTTTCTGCTTAGTCTAATCAGTCCCATGTGTATTAGTTCATGAACAGATGTGCTAAATGATATGTGGAACGTTGTCTGTAGGCATATCAAAGACAGTACCCGACATTATTACTACGGGTCATTGTCCTTCATTTCTCTATACAACGTTACATATTTGCTCATATTTCCTGTAAGGTTTGTCACATAGTGAAAAAAAAAGGATAAAACTTAATTGATATCATTTATATATCGGATAAATCTTGTAGCGTTCAACATAATTTTGCTCTATTCAGTCCTCACTGTTTTCACGCAAAGCATATAACAGTACTGTAAGTGTCATTCAGTTTTTCTATTAATTATGCTAAGTCAGCATTTGAAATAGATAGGTACCGCATATAAAAGGAAGATTTTTATATATTTTTACAGTAACTACAGCTGGCAATCTCAAAATGTTACATTTTTAGAAAAAAAAAGAAAAGAAAAATAACAAAATCTGCAAATTCATGTAATGATTAACGCTTTTAAATGATTATACTGATTCAAAATTATCTAGTCGTAGAGCGCTGTGACGACTCCCCTTTCTGCAAGCACGCAACGTAATATACCAAAGAAATCAGAGGAGAAAATAACTTCTGAAATTCCAGACAGTTCCTCAGTGACCATGAAGGGGATCTGATTGTATTTGTCGCTTTTACAGCGAAATCACTACGGCCGCCTTTCAGATCAAGAAACATTAAGGCTTGCCTAGGGCGTTCAGCTACTAAAGATTCAAAGCTCACTCTTCCGGTTTCCGTGCTATAAAAGAGATACCGCAGGAAACTCTTCGGAATTCTTCTTCTTCTTCTTTCTTGCGATTACAGCTCATGAAAGACCTCAGAGTTTCCTCAATCACTGTACTCCACTCCACAACCCTTTCTTTCTCGATCACGCGTCTCCTCTTTCTCACTCTTAATATCCTCAGGTCTTGTTCTATGTCATCTACTCATCATATCCAGTGATCTTCCTATACTTTCTCTCCTATACTACCGGATAGCCAGTGAACGGCCTCTCCCTTAAGGAGGTGACTTAACCTCTTCAACCTCTCACGATTCACATTCCTACCAGGCCCTATTCACATAATAGAATTCTTTCAATTCCTGATTCGAACATATTCTCCATATTCTTCCTGTCTTACCGGGCCAAATTTTTTTCTCAACATCTTCCTTGCCTCCCACTGGAAAACGCTCACCTTCTTGAGTTAGCGTTCTGAATCTACTTAGACTAATTAATATGTTGGATATAAGGCAATATAAGGGTATTCCAAATGGTCCTTCACACACAGGATATAAAAAGCACAGCATCTTATTATGCAATTCTCCAACCACGTCTCGTATCTGCAAATAATACACAAGAGCTCGCAAATAATACACAAATATACAGATGTATTCTGTGTGCGGATCGAATGGCATGTTTAATGTCAGAATTACGCCTTAAAACCCTCACAAAAATCGACATTTTAAATCCATTCCAACCAAAAAAATAATCACCCCACCAAAAGTCTTAATCACCTTCTTCCTGTTGAATTAATGATCATATTATATATTCAAAATATTGCACACACAAAGAAGGTTTTAAAAAAATTCTTCTTTTTTTATATATTTTGTAATAAATAGATAACTAGTAATAAGTGATTTCCTACAAATTAGTATCAACTCTGTTCAATATCGAGAACGTTAAGTGCATAATGGCAATGATAAATTGAACTACTTTGCATGGATAATGGTATTTTCAAATTACCAAAGGTAATTTTCAATTTGGTTGTTCAAGTCAAGATTACAATTTAACACTACTATTAATTACAAGTACAGTGATGGGTCCGACAAGTTTACAGCATTAATAAGGATAAGATTTAATGGATTATATGATCCTACACACACATTACATATGGCTTATTATTTTTATTAGGTTCATCGATTATTTTATTCTAATATTTCTAATTAAATGAGACAATGGAAAAACCAGCCAACCTATTATTATTTAATTAACTGAAAGTTTTTAAAGAATAACTCTAGCCATTGTTTAAATATTTCAGAATTCAAGATAGAATACAAAGTAGAGAACATAAAGTATTGTGTTACTTTATTTACTTAATAGAGATATAGCACAAGTTAACGTTTCACATAAATTCATTTTTGCTGCATATAGTTCCTGTGATTATTCATCTACATGATAAGATCCTTATTCATTGGAAAATTTATCATTTTTTCTTCTTTTTGAAGGGGTGGGGGTGAAATTCAAGTTTTTTGGAATAAGACTTCATTTTCCAGTAAATATTAACTTAGATAGCTGCTCATGATGGAAAACAGGACTAACTTGAAGTGTTGTAACAAACGGAGGTGCAATGCTTGAACTGGCGCAGTTGGCCGCCCTTATTTGGACAAAAAAGTGACCAAGCGGTGATTGACAAATAAAAAAATTTCTGATGTGAAGTACTAAAACGACTTCCTCTTGCCGCAGTTAATACAATTACAAAATACAAAATTGATAAATTATCTTTAAATTAGAATTTTTTTTTTTCAGAACTCTGACATAAATATAGAAGGGTGGGGTTACAGGCTGGTAGGCGCCCTCCTGGCTCAGGTAGTCACTTTAATATAGTTACATTGTAGTTCAGAAGAACTACGTAGAACCTAGTATTCCAGGTTTAAACAAAAACGTTATAGTCGTTTTCGAGAAAAATTAAAATAAAAACTCAAAACTTATTCACTTCCGGTGTAAAGTCGCACTTCCGGTTTAACCGATTTTCTACAAACTTGGAATTTTACCAATAGTTCTAATGTATAGGTTGTCCCAAAAGGTACTTTACAATTTCACAATACAATAACTTGAATTGTAATTGATGTACAGAAAATAACTTTAGTTTATCTAATGCTCCATCTCATAAAGTTTTTTTTCCCTCGTGTTTCAGATAACAGGAAACAAGAATAAGAATAATGGCGTCCCCACAAGAAAAGGCACAATGTGTGAAGTGGTTTATTGAAACCAGATCTGACATTCAGACACAGAGAAACTTCAGGACACGATTTAACAAGAATCCACCCTCTCGACCATCAATAAGAAAGTGGTACAACAACTTCATGGAGACAGGCTGTGTTGATGTAAAGCCTCATACTGGCCGGCCCGGAACGAGTGATGCAGACGTCGAACGCATACGTGTAGCTTTCCAGCGTTCGCCACAGAAGTCGATTCGAAGGGCCTCACAGAAACTGCAAATCCCTCGCACAACAGTGCACAGGGTACTCCGAAAACGTCTTCAGTTGTACCCATATCGTCTGCAATTACTGCAGGCACTTGAGCCAAATGATAGACCGAAAGCGCATGCAATTTGCTGTGGAAATTCTGACACGTGTGGAAGAGGATAACAATTTCCTTAATAATGTGGCTTTCTCCGATGAATCGACTTTTCATGTGTGTGGAAGAGTCAATACACACAATGTCCGCATCTGGGGGTCAGTAAACCCACATGCTTTGAGAGAAGTGGTGCGTGATAGCCCCAAAGTTAATGTGTGGTGTTGTGTCATGATTGATCGCATTATTGGACCATTCTTTTTTGCAGAAAACACAGTTAATGGTACCAATTACCTTGACATGCTGCAGATGTATCTGATACCTCAATTAACTGATCGACAACCAACAGTCTTTTTTCAGCAAGATGGTGCACCACCACATTGGGCTCTTAACGTGAGAGAGGTCCTGGACGTCACCTTTCCGCAACGTTGGATTGGAAAAGGTGGCCCCATTTCCTGGCCTCCTAGGTCCCCTGACATGACACCCTTAGACTTTTTTCTCTGGGGCTACGTTAAAGACAAAGTTTATCGTACTCCTGTCAATGATATCAACGATCTGAAGAACAGAATCACCGATGCCATTGCCACTGTTGATGAACACATGTTACGGCGAATGTGGATGGAAGTTGAATACCGATTAGATATCGTACGTGCCACAAGAGGTGCGCATATTGAAGTGTACTAAACAAGGAAAAAACTTTATGAGATGGAGCATTAGATAAACTAAAGTTAGTTTCTGTACATCAATTACAATTCAAGTTATTGCGTTGTGAAGTTGTAAAGTACCTTTTGGGACACCCGATATATTAATACTGTATAGGTGGTTGAACCCGTACACTGAACTGAAGTGGTAGTTTAGAGCCGTGCTCTGCAACCTTTTCGGGGCTCACGTCACAAAAAAGTTCTTTCCTAAATTTTGCGGCACATCAGCAGTATATATATGTTACGCTCAAAGACCGAAAATGCTCATTGAGCGAAAAAACAGCTCACAACGCGTTGTGGTCACAGTAAAACATCCACATCACGAAATTCGTTTAATGGCTCTTATGAAAACGCTCACGACGCATTATGGCAATCACAGAAAGGCCACATAACGAAATTCGTGTCGTGGCTATCATGCTATACGACCACAACGCATCGTGGCAATGAAGAAAAGCCATGACGCGTTCTGAGCACTAGTTGGTATAACCATATCACGACGGACAGTTTGTAACTTGTCGGCTTGAGTACAACGACGCATTAAAACCGTCAGCAGAGTTGTTTATATGATAAACTACTAAACATATATGATAAGTGTTTTATGATAAATTACGTGAGTTTGTGGAAAGAAGCACTGATCGCAGATATCATGAGTACAGATATGAAATGTTACTTAATGTCATGAGTACAGAAAAATATGAAATGTTACTTAATGAAAGAAAACTTAATGATTTTTTTTTTTTAAATATAAAGTATTCCCAATATAACAAATGTCATTTTATTTTAATGACACGATTTCTTTATATTGTATTTAATAATGACAATACGTCATGCAGCGGTTTTCAATTTTTAGCAGCAGAAAGACTGCATTAAGGACATTGTCTGTCTGGTACTTATTACAGGACAAAAAATATTTCATAAGGATATCTACCAAAACGTTTCGAGACTAGTAGGACCCATATCGCAAGTCACTGCGCATCGTATTCTAATATGGTTCCACAAGCGTCATGGTTTTTTTTTCATGCGTTGTGGTCGTACAGCATGATAGCCACGACACGAATTTTGCTATGTGGTCTTTCTGTAATTGCCACAACGCGTCGTGAGCGTTTTCATAAGAGCCATTCAACGAATTTCGCGATGTAGATGTTTTAAGTGACCACAACGCTTGTGAGCTGTTTTTATGCTCAATGAGCATTTTCGGTCTTTGAGCGTAACATATATATAAAATAGAATGCATAAAATTTGCAAATGTTTTTTTTATTTGTTACATACATAACTATACTTATATAACATAATGTAAAGAAAAAAAAAAAGGTTAATTAATGAGATACCTGAGCTTATTTCAATGAACAGAAATATTTTATATTCAGCTCGGTATTTAAAAGTACAACCCGAAGTGTTTTGGATCAAGACCTTTTAAGCAAGACCGCTTATCAATTTTAATTAGCTCTAGTGTTGAAAAACTTTGTTCACATATATATGTCGTTGAAAATGATTAGTAGGATTGAAATAGTGTGTGGTCTGCAATCCGAGGATTTCTTTCCTAACCGAAATCTAGAAAGCATCCAATCGAAAACTTCAGGCAAAGTGAAGTTATAAGCGTTCAGTCGTTATTCAATTCAATAAATTCCTCTCAAAACTTGCAGAAAAAGTGCAACTGCAGAATTTATAGCATTGGTTGTTGCAAAAAGATTTCGAATCCAATCATATTGTTCCGTATATTAATGGAATAAAAATAGTGGTAGTCAAATTTCACTATTTTTGGTTTGGTTTTTATTTTTGGTATTATTTATTTATTATACACGCGATGGGCCAGATGCGGCACGCGGCTGGCTACCCGTGTTGTTTTTACTATTATACAATGGGCGCGGCGGCACACGGCACACCGGTTGTGGAGCTGTTTTACTAGCTTTAATGTTTCCCCTAGAACCTCCAAAAAATAAATATTCCCACAAAAATGTTTCAAATAAATGATAGTAGTGTTGAAGACAATAGATACATAGTTTAAAGAGAATCGCTGGAGCTGTTAATGGATAAAAAACGTGAAAAACTGGATGGAGGAGCAGTCTGTAATGTTGCACTTCCGGATGATGAAATTTGATCGAAATCTTCGTGTCAGATGCGATGCTATCAAAACGGAAAATTTGACACGATTACAATACTTCTCCGGAACAAGCGTAAGAGAATTTAATAATAAAATATGTCTGTGAATGTCTAACGACAAAAGAATTATAAATGAACGAAAAATGGAAATAAATGGATATATTTATGGAGCCAATGATCCCTCTATTAGATTACTAAGAAACATTATCAATCAAGGTATTTAGTAAAAATATAAATATGAATGTTTGAAATAATGATTAGCCACGTTCCAATTAGTCCAATAGATGGACAGTACGTGAGGAATTGTAAAAACAATCTCTTAAGAGACCTGGAAATGTTGTTAGTTCAGCGAATAAGATACTAGTAGTTAATGACAGGATTAGGGTCGTAGAATTATAGTAGGGATCGAATGTAATCTTAAGTCTTATTTTGTCTTCGCTCTTTCATTGAGACACAGGAGAAAATACCAAACATAGCAAAACATATGGCAATTATACAATATTTAAGAATTAACTGTAATTATAAAATAAAGTACAACTGAAAAAAAAAAAAATTAACAGTGTATAAGCATTCAAAAATGAAAAATAAATATTTATTATTTTTATAAGTTTACTATCAATTTTTATTCTATCTTACTGGTCTAAGATTAATTGCTATATAATAATTTATTGCTAAGCAAAAATTGAGTGTCAAACTTTCGAAGTTCAGTTTTCAGGGAAATATATGTTTTGAGGATGGCGTTGAGAACATTGTGATTCAATTAATTCAGATTGAGAACCTTGAGATTGAAATGGATTCAATTGATTCAGATTAAGAGTGAAATTTAATCTCAACGTACACATCCCCTCTTCTTTTCTAAAGAGCTCCTGAAGAAGGACCACCAATGGGACCCGAAAGGTAGAGCATATAAAGAATTCTTTAAAAAAAACTCCACTGGCCATTGCCGTATAAACATCTCCTTATAATTTCGAAACCATTTGAAACAATTTCAAACATTAAATTTGACATTTGAAATTTTTTACAAGAAAATTGATTTTTAGATGAATTCTAGGAAAGCTAAGACTAAAAAACTTTAGTTAAATTGCCCAACCAATACTTTATATGGCGGCAGCACTGTCATGCGGTCTGTTATGGTGGCTGGCTACATTCACCACTACCTGATAATAAATCCAACATGTGTAATTTGTGGCTTGCTCTCTACCGTTGGAAGCATAGAAAACAACTGTAAGGAATACGCTCTACAGTTACTAACATAGTTAAGGGAAAGGATTAGCTCAGTGGTAGCGCGCTGATCTTGCAACCCGGATGTCCGCGGGTTCTAGTCCAGCAGTATTGCCCTTAGATTTTCTCTTCCTAGGAGTATCTACAAGGCTCCGGGGCCACAATAGATCTTTCAGGTCGCAGTTCGATTCTCTTCTAACAATCTACATCTACTACACAGTTGTGTTTGATACTATCCAAAAATGATCAGGACTTATGATTCAAGTCATGGGTCAGTAGGCATTGTAATATGGGGATTCTGAAAAGAGAAGGCCGAGGGCCAGAGCGAGGTTAATATGTCTGCTGGATGGAGAAGATGATTTGTAGTTCAAGAACGGCCTGTATAGTTCAAGAACGGCATGTCTGTTGGATGAAAAAGATGATTTGGTGGCACTCGGCCTGTATAGTTCAAGAACGGCAACGAGAGACTGTGTGTAACAGCAACCAAAGAGAGTAAAGAGAAGAGAAACGAACCCAACCACTCTCTCGGACTGGAGTGGGAGAAACTGTATACATACAGCGACGGACAGTCCAGAGATACAGTTCAATACAGTTTATACTACTGAGTTCATACAGCCAATCACTAGATGTCAATTACCCATTTTCCACTCTACCATACAGTATCATTTATAAGTGTAAAGTCCAGGCAGACAGTGTCACTCATTATTATTATACATAGTTAACCAGTATTAACCCTGTCTTCTTATTTCATCAAGCAGACAAATTCTCTCCACCTAACTTATCCATTATATATATATATATATATATATTTTTTTTTTTATTTTTTAACATAATATTCTGGATTCTAGAATAAAGAATATTACATCACTGAATCTTTAGACCGACTTTTCTACGTTAGGTAATTCTTTTCTTTTCTAAATGGATCATGTTAAATTATCAATAGTCTAAACCACAGATCCTAATCTTTGTACTTTCCCTTACACCTGTTTATTTATTTATTATTTTGCTTTAAAATAATACACTTTTTTATAGCATGGAGTTGCTAGAATATAACAAAAAAATTCAATAAAAGGTAAAATGAAAAATCTTTTACATAATTATAAAATACTTAATTAAGATTTACAAAAAAATTAAACATTTACATAACTCAACCATTATACTATGGAAGGTGGAAAATTGTGGGGGGCTGAGACTCTAGCTCAATTATGGGCTGTGATATTCAGGAAATGAGTAAACCTACTTTTTTAAAAACAAAGTAATTTATAGATAAACGTTAGTTAACATACAGATATACATTTAATGGCCTTTGAAAATTCTATTTCCATTAAAAGAAGAGTTATTATGTGGAAAAACTGTGAAGAAAGATGTTACTAATGAACACAACTAAGATAACAAATAAAATAAAAATAAAAATAAAAAGGCTTATTATTTTTGTCAAAATAAAACCTTCCAATATTTTCGCTTGACTTAGTAAATCCAATTATTTCTAATGAATGAATAACCCTGTTCAGTGAGTGTGAATTAACTTCATCATTTAATCAAAATAATAAAGGCCATCATATTATTTATATAAAAATATTAATTTTCCGAAAAATAGAATAGATAAATCTTTTAATGAATTTTACAACTTCCGAGATATTGCAATGAAATAGTTGAAAGTGATAAGACATATATTGATTGTTAATTTATGGGGTTCTTTTTATGAAATTGAGGATTCACCGGAAATATATGTTTTGAGGTCTGTGAGGACGAAAAAAATATTTTTTCTGAATGATCTATATATATATACCGCAGGAAATTCAAACTTGGCGTGACAGCAACCAAAGAGAAGCTCAGCAACCAAAGACAGCAAAGAGAACTCAACCACTTTCTCGGACAGGAGTGGGAGAAGCTGTATAACTATAGTGACGGACAGTCCATAAAAGGACAGTTGAATTCAGTTCAATACATCCTGTCGCCACGTGTCATTTTCATACCACTCTACCTTAAACATTTCTCATTTGATGGCCAATTAACTCCTCTAATTTCAAATTTTTTTTGATCAAAACATAACTTTCCGATATCATTCCACAAAAAGTTTCCATTGATAGGCTTCTGAGCATTTTCTTGATACAATTCAATTCCTTTAGTAGAGATTACTAACATTACCAGGCGGTGTTTCTGCTTTACTACATCTTAATCTGTACACATGAGTATTATATGGTATAGCTGATGTATCCATGAAGAAGCTTCCCTTATATATTGTATCCTAGCTTGTGTCTGTGATAGACCATTGTTGGCACTATGTAATGATGAAAAAGTTTGAGTTAGTCTTCCAACTTCACAGGAATTGACAAGCTGTTTTGGAAAATAATTTTGAGGTTTGGTATAATATTCAGGTCGGGATGAATCACCGTGTTCAGCTTGTAAAGCAAGCCCGGCCAATATGAAGAGAGCTTGATCGGAAGCGGATGGATGTAGTAGTCCTCTTTCCAGTACATTTTTCTGAATCTGCGTGTAATAATGTTCAATTGAGAGTTCATCTTGCAACAATAGGGGACTTTCCACATAAATCTGCACTTGAAAATAAAATTCCAGTAATGGTTTTCTTGTACTGTCCAATTCGTTTGAGGAGGATTGATCTCCAACTCTTGGAAGCATATTTGGACAGTTTATTTTTCATACCACTCTACGTTCTTGATTGTAAAGTCCAGGCAGTCTTCTTAATTAATATAATAGTTAACCAATGTTAACCAAGTCTTCTTCTTATATCATCAGCCAGACCTAAATTTTCTCCAACTAACACATCCATTATACTTGATATTTCGTTTAGGTACCAAAGTTAAGTCTTTAAAGTTCATATACTATCTACACTCATAAATATCAATAACTTTTATTTGAAACATTTTTTTATTTATAACGACGAAAATTTATTGTTTGGGATTTCAGTAGCATTATACTTTCCTCTAAACTGCTACTTCAGTGTAATGTGTTTTTTTACCACTTATATAATATTAATATATATTAGAAGATATAATAGAATCCCAAATTTGAAGAACATCAGTCAACCGGAAGTACAATTTTGCAAAATAGATTTCTGTGTTTATTTTTGGAATTGTCTTGGAAATAACTATAATCGGATTTCGAATAAAATTGGAATTCTAATAATGCTGAGTAAAAATTTAGATGAATATTTACGGATCATTTTTCTGGAAAAACTGCTGTTTTTTTTTTTAAGGCGGTCTGTGAGGAATTTGCGACCTTAAATTTCAAACATTGTGTATTTGTTTAAAAATATTATTGGCAAGCATTCGATTGTGACTGGGCATCCGGGCTTGATATGGAAGCTGAGAGATTTCTTAACTACTTCAACAAGGCCAGCTATAGATCATCCTTCTTCAATTTCCATCATATATTTGCTGGTGTGCTCCAGCAAGAATACTAGGACCTGTATTGGAATCAGATGTTTTGAATAGGTGGTAGAAGTGAAGAATAGGTGGATGTTAGTTAGAGAGTTGTTACTCGAAATACGAACTACTGAATTTATGAAAATAGACTATATATAAACAATAATTTAAAGTGTTTGAAATAATAACTACAATTAATTTAAAATGATTGAAATAGTAACTAAGATGCACAACTGTAAATGATTATGAATAATAATAAATATATGTTTAAACCTTGAATAGGGACGCGCTCGCGATGTGTGAAACTTAACTGCTTGAACTGACGTGAACTGATGTCTGAACGTTGTTGAATACTGATTTGATACTGATGTATAACTGATTTGATACTGATCCCCTCTTCCAGTGGAGCGACGTTTATATTGGTATCACTCACACATTGACAGGTGTGTAAGTACTAGCACACTAAGACATCTCTTGCTGTATGTTGACCTTAGTTAGGTCGGTGACCAGGATGAGTTAGGTCAGTGACCAGGGTGGCGACAGATGGTGGCCAGTCGGTGATTATCAAAGACTGTTTGTTAATAGATGGTAGCCAGGTGGCCTTTTGAGTGTTCGTAGACCCTTGTATGAAGGGAATACCGGCCAGGTGGCTTCTGTACACTGGCCGTATAATGACTCCTGTTTGAAAGGGTTTTAGCGGCGTTCCTTTGACCGTGTATTGACCCTTGTTTGAAAGGGTTTTGTTTGCCGCGGTTCTTGACCTGAAAATAGCGGCTGGCTGGAACCACTAGTTATAATTTTTAGATTTATAATTTAAAAATTATATCTTTTTCTTCTTGCTACCACATTGCTATCACATTACAGACCCATGCTTTATTCCATTTATACACCTGATATGTCAACTATGCCGTATATAACTATATATAACTATGTCACTCGCTGATGATACCACCATTCATGGCTACATATAAAGATCCCGCAATAGCAACTCGCGATCTACAGGCTCACCTGAATTCATTTCAACAATGGTTCAACAAATGGGGAATCAAAATCACTGGCTCGTGATCTACTTTATTGAGTAAACTGGCGTTTCAATACTGAGTGACTTCTCCGCTCCGATTTCTATTAATTGTTCACAATTAAAAAAAATTAATATTGTTATGCTTATAACAGATGTAAATATCAATTAAAAAAAATATTAGCGCTCTAAAATATGTAAATTTTCATATTTTGTTTTGTTTTTTGTTTATTTATTTATATTTACAATCTGTAATTATAAAATAAGTAAATGTGAACTTAAATAAATGTGGCTTAAAGGAGGTGGCCAATGCCACTCTTCCTGGTCTTGTTACTCCTCTTCCTGTGACAGGAGGTCCCTAGCCACTGGCGCTTCAAACGTCTGGGCGGATTCTCAGGAATGGTTAGGGAGGACAGGTTTGTGACGTGCGGGTACGTATGTGTTCCTAGTGTGCTGTAGAATTCTTTTGTTGAGTTAAGTCGTTTACAAATGGGATTTGAAGGTCAGTATATATAGCGTCATGTTAGAAACATAGTATGGGCATTGCGTGATTGATCGCACTTCTATATTTAAGGAAAAATTGACATTTTATCTACAATTGTATTAGTAATAGTAGCTAATAAAAGAAAATGTGAGTGTTTAATATTCGATTTTTTTATTTCATTACAAAGTTTCAGCTTTTACAAGGGTCATTTTCACGTGCTACAAAACTGGGTAACATTTTTTTAGAATGTAATTTGTAAAAAAAAGTTTTTACACCATTTCGAAATATTATTTAAAGAACTTATATTGTAAAAGTGGGTCTTGGTAAATGCTTGGTAAATAAATTTTAGAGCAATGCAATATTGCAGTGGATAATTTAAAAGGCAGGAGGAAGAGAAATATAGTGCAATAGAAACTATGTCAAGGGCGTCACGTGCCATCGGCGGTGTGCGCTCTTAACATCAAGAGGACATGCGCTACAATCGGCCTCCTATCTGTCCCAACAACAAATTACACAAATCCTCCTCTCCAATTAACATACTAAACAACTACCAACTTTAAACATATGCGCATAATGTTAAACAGAAACATAACAATATGCATTATATTATTCTTATCTAGAAAATTTATTTTATATTATTTTCCAAATAATATTATGTATAATTAGCAACAGACTTTACAATATTTGTTTAATTATATTATTTTGTAAGACACAAAGATTTTGTTGATAAATGCAATGTTTATAAATAAAATATTTTTTTTTTTTTCTCTTATTAATAATACTAAGATTCAGATTTTCAAAACTGACTTTCCGGAAATACATTGAAGTTCCGTGAGCCCAAACAATGGTTTTTAGAAAATCATCTGTGTATGTACAAGGGCCATTCAATAAATAACGAGGCGAATCGCTGTAGCTCAGAAACGGCTTGTTTAATAAATAATCAATACATACTTTCAGTGCGTCAAGTTGGCATCCGTGTACTGGTTTCTCATCAGCTATTCGAGAGTATTTGTAAGTATAACCTACCTTAAATGTATTCAGCTAACAATGGCGAGTCCGCTCCGAGCATTGCACCTCGGAAGAACAACGCTCAGTGATTAAATTTTTACTTGCAGAGCATATCAAAGATAGTGAAATCCACGAAACAATGTTGAAAGTGTACGGGAATAATTATTTGAACCGTTCAAACGTTTCCAAATGGGTAGAATAGCTTAAAAGTGGCCATATAAATGTCTGTAACGAGCAACAAAGTGGACGACCGGTTGAAGTTGCAACTTCCTCCCTCGAATCTCGCTTTAACGCGTTAATTCAGAACAACAGGCGTATTACTGTTGAATGAAAGGTGAAGAAATGCACGCGAGTGTTGGAACTGTCCATAACATTATTCAGAATAAGCTGCAATAAAAGAATACTTGTGCGAGATGGGTTTCAAGACAACTTACGGAAGCCCAAAAGAATCAAGGTTTCAAATCAGTCAACAGTTGAAAGAACTATGTTTAATTGAAAAAAAAATTTTTCAGTAGAATTGTAACATGTGAGGAAACATGGATACACCATTTCATGGAGCCGGAGTCTAAGCGTTAAAGCCTTGAGTGGAAGCATACGGGTAAATTAAAAGAACGATGGGACAAGTGTATAAATGTTGCTGGGGACTATTTTGAAAAGTAGCCAAAGTTTTGTATTGATTACAGCGATTTATCTCGTTACTTATTGAATGACTCTCGTATGTTAATCGAACATCGCAAAAACGAAAAGTCGCAAGAAGCTCAAACTTGGTATTCCGTTTAGGTACTAACCCCGTATCAGACACGAATTCAGGTGGCAAAATCCGTCATCCGGAAGTAAGAACATTACTAAATATAGTTTCTTCAGTTTTTTTGCAATTTCCTCGAAAACGATTCTTCCAACGATTTTCTTTAATCTTCTTTAAAGATTCATTGATACTTACCACCAATTCAAAACATACATATATAAATATATATATACACATACATACGCACAGACCAATTAAAAACCACTTTTTCGAATTCAGGGACTTCAATACGTGTACTTCCGCTGAATACGCAATATCTAAAATTTGACACGATCGCAATACTTCGATCAAAATGTCTTGAACATCGAAATGAGTGCGCTAGAAGTGATGAGTATAGACTTGTTCAAGCGACTCCCAACATCAACGCTACACACACACACTAACACCAACCATCATCATTCACTCTTCAGTTGGTCACAACTTCTGCAAACACACTTCTTCCTTTACTCAGAAAAAGCGTAAATATATAAATTGTGAGTTTGATGCCAGTTCGTGTAATTCATTCATCATCACCAACAAATATCCCTCCTCCCATCACATTTTCAATCCTATCTAGTTATAATTTCGAATCTATCTAGGACAGCTATTCTTCTATATTTGTAATATTCCTTATCCAATTTGACTTTAAATTTAAAATGGTACTCTACTTATGATACTCTTTGCAATCCATCAATTTACTATGTCGGGAAAGTAATATAAAAATAGTATGTTATATCCATATTAGATAACCAAAGGGATGGAAATAACAAACTATGCTTATAACATATATATTTGTGTCGCTAGTTTGATGCTAAACATGTTACGCATCATCTAAGCCACGGTATAACAAAGTCGAGCGCTGGGTGTATGTGTGGGGAGGGAGTTTATCTTCCTAACAAGCCATCTGTTTCACACTCAAATGCTCCCGTGTGCCGCTATATCTTATTACTAAAATAATCTTAAGATACTAAATTTATTTATTTATTACATGCTTAAATGACATTAAAGAAATTTAATTTAAATAAAAAAAATATAATACTTCCTCTTACTAGGAGGAGTAAGAGAATGTAATATGCAGTTCCTATTTTTATAAATAGATTCAAACTATTTCATCAACTAATGCCTATTTTGGTATTAAATTTAATTTTTATATCCTTTATGCAAATGAATTTTGAGAACAAAGTTGAATTGTCCATAAATGAGTGTGAAAATATAGTTTTTCGGACATTTCAGCGGCGTAATTCATAAAGAGACATTATCGGGAATATACCACAAAAATTTCTTCTTTTAACGCAAAGAATACCCACAAAGGGGAATCTATTGCATGCAGTTACTTGGAAAGTAACGACTCCACGGGTTACCACAGCTCAATACTCCACGCACTTTGTCAGAAATAGTATACAATCCACTTAAACTACATACACTGTACTTTTTACAGACAAGGATAAACACAGTACACAAACCATGGTCTCCTTCCCTAGTTAATTGTATTATTATTATTATTATTATTATTATTATTCACAAAAGGGGAGGGCAAATCCTACGCTATCCAAAGCCTCCCAGGGCCCATATAGCTACCCCTAAAGAATAACAACCACTGGGACTAGAACGAAAATCCAGGCCCAGGTTTTAACCATCTAAGTTTCACCACAGACCGAACAAATCGGACCAAAACCTTAAAAGGACACAGCTTAAGATCCTCTACCGATATCCTATTCCGGCCGAAGGTCCTAAACCTAATCTCCTCACAACCCAAACAATTCGTCATCAGATGCATGGGTGTTTCCTCCTCAGTCTCACAAACTCTACAAAAGGGGTCAGGCACGAGTCCCATTATATAGAGATGTCTCCTTAAACCACAATGCCCAGTGAGGAATCCAACCAGATGTCTGAGGGAGGTCCGTGAAAGACATCGGACCCCGCTACTCAAAGCTCCGTCCGGGCCCCCAATGAGCATTTTAGACTGCCGACAACCCACTGCACTCATCCATAAGGATGAGTGCTGTGAGGTCATCCACGTCTGAAAGCCCGACAAACATGTGCCAGAAGACACACCAACAGCAGGCTCTGGACCAATGAAAGGGAGAGAGGCACCTAATTTGGCAAACCTATCCACATCCTCATTCCCAAAAATTCCCATATGACCTGGAACCCAGACCAGAAGCACATCCTTTAATGAAGAAAGATCTTCCAGTCTTTTAGAACATTCCAACACCAATCTGGAAGTGAAGACACATGAATTAAGCGCCTTCAACGCAGCCTGGCTGTCCGAGCAGATACAAACACCTTTTAAATTAGTGTTACGCACCCTCTCATCCAAAATACAGCAAAGAATTGCATAAACCTCAGCCTGGAAAACGGTGGCCCACTCACCAAGAGGCGCTACCAAATGATCTCCCGTCTCAAAATAGACGGCAGCCCCAGACCTACCATCCATCCTGGAACCGTCCGTGTAGCATCGGAGATAATTCTCAGGAATCACACCAGACGGACCCAGGGTTAACCAATCTTCCCTAGAAGGCAACCTAACCCTGTAGGAATGACCAAAGACAAAAGTCTTCAAATTCCTATCAGAAGGGAAACCTGTAATGGGAATCCTTAAAAGCATCTCACGATAAATGGTAGAATGACCATATCGCTTACCCTGCCAAAAACCTGCCTGTTTAATTCTATAACAGGCTTTCATTGCCTGGTTTTTCACCTCCACAAAGAGAGGTGGAATCCCTAACAAAGTCTCCATAGATGCGGTCGGTGTAGTCCGAAACGCACCACTCACCGCCAGACAAGCCAAATGTTGGATTTCTCCCAACAGCTGCCTAGCGGATCGTGTTTCAATGCGACGCCACCACACCAAAGCCGGATATACCAATAGGTTTAATGACCATGCAATAAATCCAGAACATCATCTTGGGAGTCATCCCCCAGTTCTTACCTACAACTCTTCGACATTGCCAAAAGGAGATTATCGCCTTTTGATGTTGTGTCTTAACATGTTCCGATCAGTTCAATTTACTGTCGAGAACTACACCAAGGAACTTCACTGATTTGCTAACCTGTATGGAAGTACCTAACAACCTAGGAGGTGTAAAACCTACTATCTTCCTTCTATGAGTAAATAGAATTGCCTGGGTCTTAATAGGATTAATAGAAAGACCCTTACCCTGTCCAACAATATACCATGTTAAGGGCGCTTTGCATTAGGTCCGAAATAGTGGACAAACAGCGCCCTAACAATAAAATGACACCATCATCGGCATATGCTTGCACATAAAATCCCGATGAATTCATCCTAACTAAAAGGATTGACGTAAGCAAAGGGAGAAGGAAAGGGATTAGCTCAGCGGTAGCGTGCTGGACTAGCAACGCGGAGGCCCCGGGTTTGAATCCAGCATGCTGCCTTACATTTTCTCTTCCTAAAAGCCTCTATAGGTCACTGTCCGGTGATGGGCAGTGTTGTTTGCAGCTAAAGAACATTGCTCGGAGGCCGGCGGTGTACTGAGAAGGCTCCGAGGAGCACAACAGATCTTTTAGGTCGCAGTGCAATAATCTCCTATAACAATCTAACCCAAAGAATATGTCTCTGAAATTTGGGCTTTTATAGCTGAAACAATCTGATCAATTAAATCTACTGAGACAATTTTTCTTGAAAGATGGCGTACTATAAAGTAGTTTGGGAACTCTCGTTCTGAATCTATAGCTATTATAGCATAATGTACAGTTCCAAAAAAAGTAAAGTGTAACTAAAAATTTAGACAACAGTACGAGGTATATGTAGATAACTTAAAGCGTTTACCCAATCCATCCTAACACTAAAACCCCTGTCTTAATTCATTTGTCGGAGATGGTTGCTTCGCTAAGGACTCCAGATTCAAACACCTTGCCCACCGTGCCAGAATAAAGATCTCCATTCATCAAAAATCGAAGAATGATTTCGGATCCACTTAGTAGAAGCCGACAATTTTCTTCCTTCAAAGTCAGATAACTGTATACAGCGCTCAGTACTTTTTTTTTTTAAACAATTATTGGCTTTACTGAATCAATTTCAAAACTGTAGGTAACTATGCTGTGAAAATTTCAACCCTCAAACTTTTCGGGTGGTGCCATTTGTTTGGCCCATAGAGTATAAAGGTTGAACATATTTATTTCAAACATTTCATCGGAGATTTCCTTTTTTTATTATGGAGAAGGTTTATCTATAAGTTGCTAATTGTATTGTAAGTTTCCCTATTTAGTTTATTAATTTATTATTTGTTTAATATAATAAACCTATTCGCTTAGTCAAGAGTTCGATTACCGTGGAGCCTAAGCACTGTATGGACCAGCAGCTTGAGATAAAAATGAAATTTATTAGCGAAGCCCAGAACTAATCGGCGATTAGAAACGCAGCGTGTTGTCCAGAGGCCGGCCACTCCACAATAAAATTCATTATTTGGCAACTTTTCACACTTCAAATTACTGTCTTGCCGAAAATTTCGTTATTAACCAAAACTAATAAGTATGATTTGCTTCGTTAAACAAAAAAATCCAGTTTGAAGAGAATGCCAACACGATGGTAAGAAATACAGTTAGAGAAAGTCACGCTAATAAGATATCAATAGACTTTTTTTTTTTTAGTTTTTCTCACACCGTAAGAGAAATTATTACAATCGTGTTGAATTTCCACCGGAAATACATGTTTTTGAAGTTCCTTTACGAAAAAACTATTTTAGCAAATAATCCCTGGGTATATGTGTAAACAAAATACCTCAAAAAAAATAAATAAATAAAATAAAATCGCAAAAAGTGCAACTTGATATCCGTTTAAGCCACCACATCTGACAAGGATTATAAGGTTAAGGAAAAATCAACCAACTGCAGTGCGACTTACTGCATTTTTCTCCCCCCCCCCACTTCATCGCGATATTTTCCTAAGAGTTTCTTTAAAACCTCGTCTACTATCTAACCTTCATATACATGCCTATCACTTTTATTTGAAGCTTTTTTTTTCCCCGGGAAAAGTGATTGTTGGGTTGTTTTGGGGAGCAAGAGGATTCACCCTCAGAATGCTCTAAAATCAATTCCCTAGGAAAATGTTTTCAACTAAGAGTGATAGCAAATATTTTGCAGTTACAGGGCAATGTTTATAGAAAATTGTTAAGAGATGTTTCCGAAAATCGTGGAAAAAATAAAATAAAATAAAATTAAAAACCATTCAGAGTAAAACTGACAGATTTTAGCCAATCTGGTTTACAGATTTTTAAATGAAATCCTGTCCGCTCTCCTACTCTGGTAACTAAGTGGCGTATTAAATTTGAACATAATATAGGGGATTTTCTTTTGGGGAGATATTTGGTTTTCTTTATGTCTATCCCTCTCTGATACATATACTCACACACACACAAAATAAACATACGTGCAGTGAATTTGCTTAAACATTTTTTTTTTTTTAAATATTCATTGCACTTTACAATAAGTTTTCTTGTCAAAACTCAATTAAATAAAATTCTTAATATAATTTTTAACGTAAAAATCAATTTAATATTTTTTTTATTACTAGGCAACTTAAAATAGAATTACAGAAATACTATAATGACAGACATGCTAACTACCCTGAACAACTTACGGTAGAAAATAAATCTCTATGGTCTGCCACGAGGACAGTAATTAAGTACTACGTCAGGATAATGGTTCTTGGACCAAATCCGATGAAGAGAAGTCCAACTTATTCGTAAGCTATCTGTCAAACACATTCACTCACATACTGATTTACTAGATCACACACGTAACAGAAGTCTGTTCAATCGTAACAGAAATCGACTGAACACTCCACACCAGCTCAGTTTGCCACCTAAACCATTGACCCAATTTCATATATAACTAACTATTACCAAATACAACAAACAGTTGTGGTGTCTGACAAAAAAAAAAATGAAAATAGAACATTAATCAACTGAACAATCCAAATTTAAACATTTTCTCAATGAACTAAATTATAGATATAATTGAAATAAAATAAAAGATATAATAAGTTTTAGATAAGCAGCAATTTAACAGAAAAAAAAATCTGGCGTGAAACACTCACACAACTTTCTCTTACTCCAGTTCACAAAATTATAATTGACAAATTTTATAGTTTGTGTACCAAATTTAATGAAATTGGTCGAAACTGAAAAAACTGTCCAGTAAAAGCGCACTTCCGGTTTTTACTAATTTCCTTGAAACTCGGAATTTTGGCCATTTATTTATTTCTAATTAATTTTGTTTGGATGATAGAATTGTATAATCAACCATGGTAGCACTTTAGAGAAAAACATAATCCCATCCCTCCTCTGTAAGTGCCCTTAAATGAATTTTCCCAGAGAAATGTTTTAAATAAAAGTTATAGATCTTTGTAAGTTTAGTTTAAATAAGAAGTTTTAAAAAAGTCGTCAGAGCCATTTTTGAGAAAATTGCGAAAAAGTCAAAAAATCATTTAATAAATTGGTAAAGTAAACGCTATTCCGGTTATCCGATTTTTTCCAAAATTGGAATTTCAACAACATATTTAATTCTAATTAACATTATTTAGATGACAGAATTGTCCATAAACTGAAATAGCAATTTAGACGAAGGGCTGTAACCCTACCCCTCCCCCAAAAGTACCTTAAACGAATTTTCGTAGAGAAATGTTTCATATAAAAGTTGTAACTCTTTGTATGTATAGTTGATGTTCTATGTTTCATGAAAATTGTCGGAGCCATTTTTGAGAAAATCGCAAAAAAAAAAAAAAAAAAAACTAGTAAAGTAGTACTTCCGGTTGAGGAATTTGGACGTATAACGTACTCTCCGATCCCATGGTGATTCCTAAACGGAATATCAAGTTTCAACTTTCTACGGTTTTTTCATTTTTTATGCTATGCTGTTCACGTATAATATACATACAAACCATTTGCTAAAAACCACTTTTTTGGACTCAGGGGACTTCTAAACGGATATTTCCGGTGAAAACTCGATATAGAAAATTTGTGACGATCATAATACTTCCTCTTAATAGGAGTAAGAGAAAGTGAAAATAAGTAAATATTTATGTCAGCGTGTATTTTCATTATCGTACACAGTAACCCTAAAAAAGAAAGTATTACAATAACTATAATTCTTAGGTGTTTTACAAAAATAATATATATTAAGAATGGAAAATTCATTAAATATTCATTTTTTTTTTTTTTTTTAATTCCCCAAACTAATTAAGCATAATAATTATTAAATTGCTAAAATATAAAGATAAGAAAAAAAAAATGTTTTAATTTAAAATTCATAAAAGAATAAAGTATACATATTTTAAACTGAATGTACCTATAGCTTTTGTTAAACTGATGAATAAATATCTTGTGTATTAAAAGAATTTTTTAAATAAAATATGTTTTACCTAGGGTAAAGTTATAAAGCTTTTTAATGAATAAAATGATAATAAATTCAAGGTAAACGGGTAAATGTATCCCACCTACTTGATGGTTTAATAAAAATACAAAATGTGTAATCAGAATGACATAATTTTTCATTATTTGCTGATTTAATTCTCTTGCTTCTTTTTCTTCGGCACTATAGTATATTTACGTTTTGTGTTGATGGGTTAATGGATCTATATTTATCTTATCAGAGATATATCAGGGATATATATATATATTATATATATATATATAGGTGACCAGAGTATATGCTCCACCCACTTTTTTTTAAACGGCGGGAAATTTCGAAAAAATAGAAAAAACACGTATTTAATCATTTTTAGTCTACTTTATTTTTCAGTGTTGAACGTATCTAACTTTTTTAAGAGATATTTTGCCAGTTTTGCTTGAAGATGATCCTCTAAAACGTCGGTTAGATATGTATTTTCAACAAGATGGTTGCCCGGCACATAATGCGAGAATTGTTCGACGTTACCTGGACAGAAATTTCCACGAAAAGTGGTTAGGAACTCATGGTCCGATCCAATGGCCACCTCGACCTCCGGACTTAACCCCAATGGACTATTTTTTGTGGGGATAGCTAAAAATTAAAGTGTACAGTAACCTTAATCCCGTGGCTTCAGTCGAAGATATGGAACGTCGAATAACTCTAGCCTGCCTAGATGTTGACTTTGCCACCTAAGTGCTGCTACAAACAAAGCGTGGGAGTCCAGAGCATTGGCTTGCCTAGCCGTTGATGGTGCCCAGTTTGATGAGCTTCTTTAAAGAAAAAATAAGGTAATTTTGACATTAAACTGAAATTTGTTTTTCATATTTTAAATTACCATAACTTTTGAAAAACCTAACCGATTTTAAATTTTTTTTTTTTAATTTTTTTAGAGGCTCAATTACTATAAAAATATGCAAAAAAAAATATAATGTTCCATTTGAAAAAAAAAAGTTGGATGCTGTATCTCGGGATATTGGGGTATAAAAAAATGGATCAATCACTGAAAATAAACTAGACTAAAAATGATTAAATACGTGTTTTCTATTTTTTCGAAATTTCCCGCCGTTTAAAAAAAAAGTGGGTGGAGCATATAACTCTGGTCACCCTGTATATATATGTACGTCACTTATTTTTTTTTTTTTTCACTTTTTCATAACTTTGTTAAAAAAAATGTTACCAATGATTTTCACCAATTGTGATATAATTACTATATTATATACTTAGTAGTAGTTCTATCAGTAGTTTTATCGAAACATTTTTCGGATTAAAATTGTTTTTTTAATGGTTAGGGATATCAATTATTATTAATTAATATAACATAAATTTTACTATGATATTTTACTATATATATGAGATACTAAATTTTATCAGCCGGATTGTAATATGATATTGATGAAAATGGGAAAGATAGAAGGCTGACCAATCATAGTAAAATTTATGTTATATTAATTAATAATAATTGATATCCCTAACCATTAAAAAAACAATTTTAATCCGAAAAATGTTTCGATAAAACTACTGATAGAACTACTACTAAGTATATAATATAGTAATTATATCACAATTGGTGAAAATCATTGGTAACATTTTTTTTAACAAAGTTATGAAAAAGTGAAAAGAAAAAAAAAATAAGTGACGTAGTCACTAAACAGTTAACTGATTTTTTCCGAAACATTTTTTGTCATTTCCGCTTATGATAGCATGATGATATATAATATATATGAGGGTCATTCAATAAGTAACGAGACAAATCGCTGTAGCTCAGAAACGGTTTGTTTAATCAATATAATAGTTTCAATGCGTCATGTTGGTATCCTTGTACTTGGTCTCTCATCAGCTGTTCGAAAATATTTGGCAAGCATAACCTCAAATGTATTCAGTTAACAATGGTGAGTCCGCTCGAGCATTGTACCTCGGAAGAACTCTCGCTCAGTGATTAGAATTTTAGTTGCAGAGGATATCAAAGGTAGTGAATTCCACGAATGAATGTTGAAAGTGTACGGGAATAATTGTTTGAACCGTTCGAACGTTTACAAATGGGTAGAACAGTTTAAAAGTGGCCGTGTAAGTGTCTGTGACGAGCAACAAAATGGACGACCGGTTGAAGTTGCAACTTAATCCCTCTGACCTCGCATTAACGCGTTAATTCAGAACAACAGGCGTATTACTGTTGAACCTGATAGCTGAACTGTGCACGCGAGTGTTGGAACTGTCCGTAACATTATTCAGAATAAGCTGCAATACAAGAAAACTTGTGCGAGATGGGTTGCAAGACAACGCACAGGCGCCCACACCAAGAAACCAAGAAAAAATGGGGTGGGAGATTCTTCCACATCCTCCTTCTTACAGCCCCGACCTCGCCCCATTGGACTTCCATTTGTTTGGATCACTTAAAGAGACTCTACGTGGGAAACATTTTCAATCCAATGAAGAAGTTAAAAATCAGCTGCAGAAGTGGCTTCGAGATCAACCCAAAGAAATTTATGCCAGAGGCATATACAAATAATTAGAAGAAGAACAGGACAAGTGTATAAATGTTGCTGGGAACTATGTTGAAAAGTAGCCAAAGTTTTGTATTGATTAAATAAATCGTTTTTGAGCTACAGCGATTTGACTCGTTACTTATTGAATGACCCTCGAATTCAGCCAATTTGCCTTAAAAATCTAACAAATTAATACATAATATATAGACAGACAATGACTATCAAATGACCTTCGAAAAATTTTTTACTTTTAGGCGCGAAAGCCTAAAAAAAACAGGTAATTCTGGTGAATACACTGTAAAAAAAAAAAATAAATAACGCTGATAACCATAGAAATTTCTATTAGGTCTACCTAATAGCCTTATATAGGCATGTGTCAAACTCGTTTACCGAAAGGCCAAAGTATAATAAACGGCCAGGGGCGCATTCCAAAAAAAAAAAAAGGTCGAAATATTATGTTATTATCAGTGGTACCTAATTATTATTATTATTCGTCCGTGAGGAGGGACGAAACCGTACGCTCTGTGACCTTATCTCGAAGAAAAATCGTGTGCTCGCCCAAGGCGTCGTGACCTAAGCCTAAATATGGCTCTTATCTTCTACGACAAAACGTTCAAAAATGCAATAGTTCAAACTAAAAGTCTGGAAAAGATCACAACAACCCAAAAAAAAAAAATTATAGACCTATTAGTTTGCCAAATACGCTTGGAAAAATAGTATAAAAAAGTTGTAGCTCACTGAATATGTAGTTGACATAAAAAGTTTAAAGAAAATCGTCGGAGCCATTTTTGAGAAAATCGCAAAAAAGTAAAAAAAAAAAACTAGTAATGTGGTACTTCCGGTTGTGGAATTTTAACAGATATCGTGCTGTCAGATCCCATGGTGATACCTAAACGGAATATCAAGTTTGAACTTTCTACGATTTTTCATTTTTGAGCTATGCTTTTCACTACATAACACACACACACACACACACACACACACCACACACATTTGCTAAAAACCATTTTTTGGACTCAGGGGATCTCAAAACGGATATTTCCGGTGAAAACTCGATATCGTAAAATTTGACACGATTACAATACTTCCTCTTACTAGGAGGAGTAAGAGCACGTAAAAAGTAATCATAAGTATAATGTTAGAACACTCGGGAACAATAATAATATTATAATAAATAAATAAACAGTTTGGATTTAGCCATTAGTGACATTCAACAACTATGCTCGACTTTTACAAACTATATAATGGAAAAGGTTTAATGAAAGAAATAAAGAAACGTGTTCAGACACAGAAATGGCATGAGAGGAGGAAATGGCATGGTCAAACTGATAATTTTCTAATTTTTCCGATATATATTGTGAAAATAATTTACTTATAATTAAAGGTACGTAGAAAATTCAAATATTATTTGAAGATATCAAATCAGATAAAGGAAAAGTTAATGCTGGGGCTTAATAGGGCTCTGTATTCAGATCACTGCTGTTTATAATATTCATAAAAATGATATTCAGCACAAGGAAGATACTTCGTTGTCCCTTTTTTGCTGACAAAGCTGCATTTGTAAGCATTATCGTTGAAGAAATTAGCTGCGTAGTTAGTGAGTAGTTTAAATCAGTCAATGTGAATGGATGGATACATGGATAATTCCATCCTTGGAAAATAAATAAATGATGTTAACTAAAGCAATTTTGTTTACCAAAATGTGGCTGGTAGTTGACAAAAACTTTATGATTAATAGAACAGAGAATGGAATACAATGGTAACTATTTAGATGTCACCTTAGTAGATAAGCGGTACACTTTCACCCAACATATTAATGGTCAATGTTAGAAAGGTGACTCCCTTTCCATTAGTGAATAGAAGACGATCAACACTCGAGTGTTGCCAACAAAAAAAAAAAAAAGAGAAAGTAATATTATTTATAGTTTTGGTACGCCAATGTTTATTTATGCAGCGCCATCCTAGAGTTTGCTAGTAATACTAATATGCAAAAGGGAGCGTATTCAAAATATATCACCTAAGGATTATTAATAATCGATGCCTGAAGTTACACTCAAATTGCCTTCCTACTTTAGGTGACGAACATTAAAATGATTTTAGATTATGTAATAGAAATCACAAGGAAAGACATGTAAATTTAGTTTAATTATCAAACAGGGAGCTATAATGCTAGTAATGGCTTTACATAAAAGAATTAAAACTACATTAATCAGTAGTTTTCTACATTGTCAGGTTTTTAATGGTCATTTCTTCCGAAAGCTATTATTTATTTCGAATAATATTTCCCCCTCCCCCCAACACTTCTATATTTACACATGAGCAAAATCGGAAGAATAAAGAAAATATGTCCTGTTATATATATTAATTAATATATAATTAATATAATATATTAACAGGAGAATAAGAGAAAGTCGGGTGTAAGTGTTTCACATGTGTAAGAAACGCAGTAAGATAAAGAGAATTCCATACTAGATTAATTTTTATTTATTTGATATTTACTTTGCTAATAGCAATTGATATTTATTTCATAATTCTGTAATAAGAGAAGGCTATTTTCTACATTCTAAATTGGGGTAATTCACATATACATATGCAAATGATATTATCAATAACCAATTATATATATTTATATATTATGTATGTGTATTTGTGTTTAAAAACTTGATTATTACGAAAAAAAGACTTAATATTACGATTAGAAAGTGAAAAATATGTTTATTTATTATTATAAAAATCATGAAGTTTACTTGATTAATACTGGCCGGCCGGTTTCAAGGCAAAATATTGCATAATATTGATTATTAATATTTAAAACAGAAAATATCAAAATAAATATGTTTACATTGGAGTAACTAAAATGTGACCTTGTTGGTTTTGAATAATTTTGGGTTGTTATTTACTGTGAAGTAGGGCGAACTGAAAGATGGAAACCCTTGGTCATGGAATATTTATTTAAAAAAACAATCAAGCGATGTTATATAGAAATTATTCATCTTTCTACACTTGGTGCTGCTATCTATTCTTTATTGAAGCACTAATGTTAAAAAAAAAAAAAACAAATCTTTTGGCAGCTAGAGAAGAGAAAAAAACGCTTTATTGTCGAAATAGACAATAATCGGGGATGTTCGACTTCGTTGAGATGCCATAACGCACAGCATAAAAATCCAACCGGTAAACATTATAATATCGAATAGCAAACAAAAAGATACAAAATAAGTCATGATTAGCCTTAAGATACAAAACCCAAACAGCAAACAGCTGCAGTCAGCACAACTTCAGCGAGCTGTTCTAGCTGGCTCCAGCTGTCAGTTATAATGGACTCCGCGAATCAAGTCAAGGTAGTCAAATTCAATAACGTCAATGCCGACATCGTCTAGGAAACACTTGGCCTCTTCTGGTAATTAATTCTCCGAGCCACAAACCATAGACCACATGAACAAAAAAGTGCCTCTCTCCGTACTCCTCGCTAAATTTCTCTTTAAGCAACGGAATGCATTGCTCGTAGATAACCTTCTTTCTTCTCTTTGTCAATCTTCGCTGCCTATTCCCCATCGTTCGACTTATAACGGGCTGTCGTATCCAGAATCAAGGCAGGTTTTTTCATTTTTTGCAGAAGGCAACTTTATCAGCGAAACGAGTGGATGCCTCCATATTAATGCAGCATACTTCTTCGTGGCAAAAGAACCCACATTCACCAAGTAGCCCCATCAACGTGTGGTTAAACTTATGGTGGCGGCAAGTCACGACTAGCATGTTATTAAGACAGTGTCCAAGAACGTGGCGGGGGTTTCATCCTCCCTATCGCATTTGCGGCAGAGGGGTCCAGCATGTCCAAGCGACTGGCAACCAACACCGGGAACCGTATTTAATTTACCTACTTCTGTATAAAGAAAAAAAAATCGAAGGTTCCATCCAAATTATTTCCAGTATATATCTGGGCCAAAATTCTCTTAAATAAAATCACAGTTTGGCTATGATTGCGAAATAAGCGGTCAAACTAGTTGACACTATAATACTATAAATTGTATTTTTACACGAAATGCAGATATAAAAAAATCCTAATATGGACAAAAGGCAATAAATAGATAGATTAAGTAATAACTTCATTTTTTAGAGGAGATCCTTTAAATCTAATCATAATTGAGCTATGAGTATTTTAATGACTACTAGGGGAGTAAGGCCTTGAATAATTTAGAACTTGGACTTCAATGGAATAAATAAAAAAAAAATAAACATTTTAGTAACAAAATTTGAAATAGGCAAACAGATATTGGTCATAAATCTTAATTACAAAAAACTATGTTATCAAGATGTCATTATTGGCAGATAATTAATGTCGAAATAATAAATCTATTAAATTTTGCTTCAATATTTTACTTTAAACATATTAATCAAAATTATTAGTAAATCATATTCTATAGAACTCTTTAATCTAATATATAAATATTTAAAAATGTACTAATATCAAATCTGTTATCCTATAAAGTCACAGACAATAAATATATATCTCTTCCAAATAAGAACCCAACTTTCCTTCTAAGAAATTGGCCCGTCACATTTTGGTTTACAATATTTATAGAAGATTCTCGATTCACTATTTTTCAAATCTAAGAAATAACTAAGATATAATGTCTAAACTTTTTAAGGAAAGAAATGAATTAAATAAACTAGAACTAGCGCAGTTTGTTACAGGAAGGATATGGTCTAAGAGAAATAAATAGGCTGTTATATATTTTTCCTTCTTCATATAACTAATAAGAGAAAAATATTGCATTCTTGTGAAAAAATTTTAGCAGAAATATATGTCGAGCTATATATACGCGAAGAAAATACGAAAAATCGCTGGAAGCTGAATCTTAATATCTTAACTTAATATCATAGAATTAGTTATCAAGCACAATTCAGTCACAATTGCAACAATAACATTTGATGAAAACATCTTAGTTTGGTAGGTTATCTTAACACACTTAGTATTTCTATTTTTCAGTTTTATTTTCATGTAATATTTCTTATATTTATAGTTTTGAATTTGTTGTTGTATACAGGTACTGAGGAAGATTATGAAATATAATCGAAAAGTTTACCTTTAACTAGAATTTTTTTTTCATTGACCAATACCCGAAAATCTATAGACATATTGCAAAATCTGTTAATATGAGAAAATGTATCTACACTTTATTGTTTTATTTTCTGGTTACTTTCTAGAAACCGCCTCTTATTTACTGACATTAACGCCTATAATCATAAACATTTTTCCTGAATATCTCCTGATATTTTTCGGATCCGTCGAGCTAAAAGCGACGGTTTTTTTTTTAAACTACATTGCTACTTGAGTTTTTCTGCATGAAATCAGTACTGACCTTTGAACTCACATAATAAATCCTATCTATTGGTTTTATTATTATAATCATTTGCTCTTTATAATCTGCAATAAAAATGTTTGAAGAAAAAAATTAGAATTTACGATTTTCTGGGACATTATCGGGAAAAAGGACTAAGCGCAAAAATGGCAACCGAAAAAATTTGGGCAATGGAAAGAATGGGAGTTTGGTGACCGAAATACGGCAGAATTTTGAGTTAAACGTTTTAAATGTGTGGGCATCAGCCTTGTTGTTGTAATAGGGATCCAAAGCACACACACACACACACACACACACACACACACAGCAGAGATGAGAGAGAGAGAGAGAGAGAGAGAGAGAGAGAGACAGGATCAGTCTCTAGTTTAGGCCAGACTAGAGTGGGAGAAACTGTTTAAATCAGCTGTGTCAGCCATAGGAGGAGTCTACCGGACAGCCTTGCAGCAGAGTTCATACAGCAGTCACAATGCCTCATCAACCTTTCTCTTTACCTTCACTACAATTATATATTTCAGTGTAAGTCCAGGCAGTTTGTGCTACTCTAATAGGATCCGTAAAGAGGGATCCAAAGCAGAGAGAGAGAGAGAGAGAGACAGGCTCACTCTCTTCGGATCCTATTACACTGTCGTTGATGAGGAATTAGTGGAATGTGTAAAACAGGATCATTATGCGAGGATTTTCTGTTTAGTAGGAACTTCAAACGCCAACTTTTGAACCGCATCTCAGAAAGATGGATGTCTGGAATTTAAGATCAAGATCAGATCTTAATTAGAGCGCCAAATCAGAAAGCATATTGAATTGTGCAAAAATTTGCTCCAATAGACGGTGACAGACAAGAAGTCTGAAAGATAAGGTATATCTTTTTTCAATTAACCGAAATAATGCTATTCTGCAATATAATAACGTTCCCAGTCCATCGTTCGCGATTAACTCGATTAGAATTCACAGAATTGGAGGTATTAGCATTTTGACACACCATGCCTAGGGGCCCCGATGTTGCATAACTGATTATGGTCTTTTTCGGTCTCTCATTTTATGAAAAGAAGGCCAGTGCGATTAGGATGCGAGGGAGGAGTTTGTAGCTGTTTTTAAGCACAAAAACTTCTGTAATAACCATTAACTTTTTGTGGTACGGAGTTTTTTTTTCAGGTTTTCTTAACCTTTTTTTTAAAAAGTTCCAACAATTTTCTTTGTCTCTAGTACACATAATCATTTCTCATACAACTTTCGCTTTTATTTAAACCATTTTTTCGAAAAACTTGTTTTAATTATGGTACAAAGTGGCAGGATCATTTGGCCAGCCAATAGTGGGTGCCAATAGTAATTTTACTATTACAATGGCAATTATTATGTCCATTTTGTGCTGTAGACATTTCTATTTTGAAATAAATTTACCTTTTCCTTAAAAAGTGTTGTTTCACATATAAGATTTTTTTATATACAGTTATAATTATAACATGAGTATTGTTATTAACTATTGTAAACATGAAGATTATCTTCAAATCAGTTCATTTATAATGATGTCTGTAGATATCGCTGTGGAATTGTGATCAGCACGAACCTATTTGGCAAGGTTATTTCCTTTTATATATAGGTTTATATTAAATTAAAGGGTATGATGAAACATTAGATTAATAATATCATTTAATATTATAGATTATTACGCTTATTAATTTTGTTTTTAGATTAGATTAATATAAGGATTAAAAAAAAATTAATCTAAATATTTAAAACATACAAATTTATGTTGCACAATATACAACAGGTAACAACTGAATCGTATTCCAAGAAAAACAGAAATAACAACGCCCACATGTAATATCCCGTGACCTATTTCGCAATCAAACATCGCCCACCCCGTTTATTCAATACTGTTAAACATTTAACTGGAAACAACATACAGAAAATACAAAAAAAAAAATTTAAAAACTACGGTCTATTAAATAAAATATAATATAATAAATTGAATGAAAATCCACAATTTTGGCTACATATTTAGTTCACACAAACTTTTAAATCCCTTTCGTACAAAATCTCAGTACTCCAAAATTTATTTTTAATTTGTTAAAGATCTCCTTTTAGAAGAAGAGGAGAAATATACCCAGGAAGAGTTAAGCACGCCGCTTTCCTTCAAACCATATTATCATTAATGCATTTTGTTTGCTGATTATAAATAGTTTAAATAAAACACTTAAAAAAAACAACAAATATTTATGATTATGAAATACATAATATATTATCAGAAATTCGCCTCTTCAATAAATGATTGATAGTGTTGTTTTCATGTATTTTATTTAAACAAGTTTTACATACCTCGTTCTATTCTTCGTACTACGTTCAAAAGAAAAAAAAAAAATCTGGTGTGAAACACTCACACAACTTTCTTTTGCTCCAATATTTAAGATTGTAATTGACAAAATTTTATAGTTTGAACATCTAAATTAATGAAATTCGTCGAAAACTGGAAAAAACTATTCAGTAAAAGCGCACTTCCGGTTTACTAATTTTCTTGAAACTCGGAATTTTGGCCATCTATTTATTTCTAATTAATTTTGTTTGGATGATAGAATTTGTACAATCAACTATGAGAACACTCTAGGGAAAAACATAACCCCCCAAATGCCGTTAAATGAATTTTCCCAGAGAAATGTTTTAAATAAAAATTTTACATCTTTGCATGTTTAGTTCATATAAGACGTTACAAGAAAATTGTCGGAGTCATTTTTGAGAAAATCGTGAAAAATTTAGTAAAGTGGTAAAGTTAACACGCATTTCCGGTCATCCGATTTTTTTCCAACTCGAAATTTCAACAACATATTTAATTCTAATTAACATTATTTATATGATAGAATTGTCTAATGAACAGAAATAGCATTAGACAAAGCCGCAAACCCACCCCTCCCCCAAAAGTACCCTTAGATGAACTCTTTGTATGTGTAGTTGATTTAACAAGTTTCAAGATCGGTGGTATTTAAATAATAATCCGATAGAAATTGTGAAAGAGTACAAATATCTCGGCGCTATATTAACTCCACGTCTTTCTTTTAATCGTGATGTTAATAATAAAGTATCCATAACGAAACTTGCTCTGAATAGTGTATGGCAAGTTTTTATTACTCAAAATGCAATTCCTCTTCCTGCAAAATTTAAACTGTTCAATGCAATCTGCCGTTCAATCCTTTGTTATGCCTCTCAAATCTGGGGTTATGAGAAATTTGAGCGACTTGAAAAAAGCCTTCTAATAATTTTATTAGAAAATTATTTGCCCTTCCTAAAACAACTCCTAATTATATGTTGTATTTGGAGACAAACGTAGATCAGCTGTTTCTGTTTACTCTGAAAATTCATTTTAATTATATCTTGAAACTTTTTAAACTTCCTGATTACCGGCTTCCTAAAATAGTCGCCCTTGAAGTTGTTGGTCGCGGTGCAATATGGCTTAAGAACTGGAACGCATTGTCTGCTGAACTCTCATGTGATTCGCTTTTTTCTTTAAACAATGTAGATGATTGGCCAAGGCTGTTTAACGTTATATTAGAAAAATTACGAACTAAATTTAGAGAAGAGCTTTGTGAACAAGTTAGTTCCAGCTCACGATTCCTACTGCATAAACAATTAGATCGTAACATCCGGTATTTTATCCGTCGCAGCATGCATATTAGTTATGTTCCTGACCGGTTTCGGATATTCATCCATCGTCAGAGCAAATTCACCAAGTTCACCATGTAGAGAGTTCACATCAACGAAACGACGGATAAAATACCGGATGTTATCCAGCATTGCGGACCCAGCCATATTTTCAATTAGATCGTAACTTTGACATGTTTGACTTCATTAATGATAAAGCTCAGGGATTGACTTTGGTTGAGTTAAGATGGCTATTTAAGATCAAAGGTGATGTATTGTATTTGAATGGTGCACCAGTTATTATAAGGGAAAATGTAATGTGCTCCTTATGTAATGCCTTAGGACATTGTTCATTTTATGGCGGAATGCACCACCTTTTCTGAGATCCGTCATCTACATCTAGCTTCTGCTACTTTAACTAAAAGTCAGTATATTGAATAAGTAGAAAATAATTTTCGTCCTTTAATCAAATACGCTCGACATGCCTGGCACTATCGATATACCATTTAGTAATGGAATTTAATTTTTGAAATTTCAAATTTTATAATTTTTTGATTGTTTATTTTGAGTTACAAATTATACAAGTAAAACTTTATTTTTGTTTCTTTTTCGAATTAATTTTCATGTTTTTTCTTTTTTTTTCTTGTGTGTGTATATTTCTGTTCTGTGAATCGACCTCCAGCAGACGGATTTTTTTTTCCATGCCATATATTACTTGTATCATCTTTGACTAATTTTGTAAAATTTTTTGGTAAAATAAGAAAGTGATATTAAAAAAAAAAAATAAGTTTCAAGAAAATCGTCGGAGCCATTTTTGAGAAAATCGCAAAAAAGTTAAAAAAAAAAAAAGACTACTAGTAAAGTGGTACTTCCTGTTGAGGAATTTTGCCAGATAACGTACTGTGAGATCCTATGGTGATACCTAAACCATCAAGCTTCAACTTTCAAGTTTCAACTTTCTAAGGTTTTTCATTTTTGAGTTATGCTCAACCATTTTCTAAAAACCATTTTTTTTGGACTCAGGGGACCTCAAAACGGATATTTCCGGTAAAAACTCGATATGTGACACGATTACAATACTTCCTCTTTCTTGGAGTAAGAGGAAGTTAAAAAAAAAGAAGTAAAATACGCAAGTTTTTCATTGAGAAATTCTGAAAATAGTTCTTTTATGTTTGGCGGTTCTTAGCGTATAATAGTACTTGGACATGACTACTTACAGACCATCAAACCGCCAGCAAAACATGAACTGACATTATTACAGTTAAAGCTCAACTTTCAAATAAAATTTGATGGGCTTATTATATGTAGTGTATTCTAAGTATAAAGAATAAAGTATAAATCTTAACATGATTCATTTTCTAGAAAATTATTCGGTAAAGAACACACTTCCGATTAATCCACGGACCTTCTTCAATCCTGGGATTCTAGACAGAACCTAGATGGTATTGTACGAAGTGCGACTTTAGATGAATGTTTCAACATCGCAGCTTCCACAAAAACTCTTCAAAAAATATCAATTTTAGATATTTGAAGTTGATAGATTTGGAAATTTTATCCTGTGCAAGATAATCTGTTAGTTTTCTCTTAATTAACAGTAGAAGACACAATTTCATGCTTTAACACTTCGCAACTTTCGTAAAATTATCGCTAATTCTATATCCTATGATCTTCCTGCACAATATCACCATCTGTTAAGAACAGAATCGTGTTACTTTATTTGAAAATTACAGATAATTTGGAATATTTTATCGCAAGAAACAATTTTTTAAATAGTTAATGAGCAATACGATAGTTATTTGCTTTAATTTTAATTTAACCTTTAATTTCCCATCAGAGACGCCAAATAAGACACTTAAAATTGGGTTGTTAAGTTTGACACAAGTTTTTTTTTGATTGATTATTTATACCATATATTATGTTCCAAATTCCCAGATACATTTTACTATCTTTAGAAAGTTGATATAGAATTTAAACGGCTTAACGATGGATGATGTGTTGTTATATAATCATAAGTAGTACAGGCAGGCAAAAGTAGATCAATCAATGTCAACTTCAGCATTAATATCTTTTCATAAACCGTATTAATTCTTCATTAGTTAGATTAATAATAGTATTTACATTATCAAGATTAGCGAGAAATGCTGAATTTGGATAAATGTAAGGGAGAAATATTTATATATTTTAAAATTATATTTTAAATATTATTTTATAAATTAAAAATATAAAATAATTATATAAAAAATAAAATAAAAAATATATAAAATAAAAAATATCAAAATATAATTGTATTATTATATTTTAAATTTTTATATTTTATTTTGATACTTATCGAGAAACTTACCGTTTTAAATTACGAAGATTTAAATAAAAATAAAAACATCTTATCTAAAGTCTTATCCTTACTTCTTTATATAGTTTCTTAATAGTTGTTATTATTAATTTACATAGTTATAATTGAATAATTTCCTTCAAACTTATACTTTTTATTAAATATTTAGTTTTCTTCAATAGGTTTGGAGTTACGCCACAGTTAGTGTTAAAAAGACATTTTGATGAAAAGCTGACCTACTGTTGAAATTGGAATAAATACTACCTGGTCCAGTTATATGGTTAAAAACGAAGGGCCCTTATCTGCCAAGTACACCCTTCTTGAATCCTGACATGGGCTGCTATATGTTATGGAGCACAGGTTTGGGGTTAACAGACGTGGAGCAGGTGGAAAAACTGCATCGGTTTTTTTATAAAGAAATTATTCGGACTCCCCCCCCGAATTTACGCCCAATTATATGCTTCATTTGGAGACTGGCCGGAACCTTGTGTTTCTATATACGCTAAAGCTGCATTTCAAATATATTTTAAAAATCCTTAATTTGCCGGAGGATCGATTACCAAGACGTATACAGCCCAGAAAATAATTCGTAATAAAATATATTAATATAAAGAGTGGCTGGCTCCTCGATATGGCACGTAAATATGATCTGTATATAGATGACGACAATTATAAGGAGTTCGCGGGAAGTCTAATTGGGCAAATTGACGAAGCGTCTAAAAGAAGCTGGGTGGCAGTGGCATCGCGATCGCAACACCACTCTCTGTATAACAAACTATTGCCTAATGAATATTAATCAGACTACTTATCGGATAACAATAAGCTTCACTTTATGAGAGTGATGTATCGGGCGAGATGTCAATTGTTGGACTTAAACTATAAGCCTTTTGGCGCTGGAGCCGGTCTGTGTACTCTTTGCGGGTGATAGAAGATGGGTACCACTTTAAGTGAATATAGAGTGAGATGGTTGGGGAAGGCGCGGTATACGGAGGAGGAAGTGGTCGGCATTTTGAACGGCCAAAATTGGTGCGGCCTATATCAATTCGTTAGCAGGGGGGGCGGCTGTTTACAGAAAATGTTTGCATTTAAACTTCTGTTTACAACGTGTTTCATTTTATATTTTCTTTCACTTTTGTCATGTTTTTTTCCCCCCTTCAATACCAACATGCCCCGGTACCCACCAGAGTGCAACTTTGTTCCTGCTGCCCAGATCGTTAAGTTTATCTAGGCATTCCCAAACCATTTTAGAGTTAATAACTGGTGCACCCAGAGCTCCAATGGCTGCTTGACTATCAGAAAGGATTACAATCTCCTGATTCCTGTATCCCCTATCGAGGTTAAATTGAACACATCTTCCGATAGCGTATATCTCCGCCTGGAAGATGCTGGGAAATTTACCCATGGGTTCCGAGTGCTTGATCCTAGGACCAACCACCCCCGCCCCAGTCCCCTCGAGGGTCTTCGACCCATCCGTGTACCATTTAATGGCATGTTCCTTGATGCCCAACAGAGCGGATCCCTCGCTCCACTCGCTTTTGGTGCCTAGCCTCGACGAAAAATTTTTAGTGAAGCTGTACTTCTTGACATTACCATCCCTAGGGAGGTGCCAAATAAGGGAGCCCAAAGGTGAGAATACCAACTCTCTAACCCCCAGCCCTCCCCCCTCCTGCACCACCCCTAGAGATCCTAAGAAGAGTCCCCTTCGCCGCCCTTTCCACCACTAGGTGCAAAGGTGACAGATTGAGAATAACCTCAATCCCGGCGGTGGGGCATTTGTCATGTTTATACTCTTGATATATAATTTGTTTAGTTTATGGTTTTTGTTTTAATAATGTAAAAAGGAAATTTTAGGTTATTACTTGGCTAACTTGGCAGAAGGACAGATATCCATTGTCTTAAAAGTGTTAATTTATTTCTATCTTTGTAATTTTTGTAATTATTTTTTGTCATTAAAACACTATTCTATTCTAGTTTTCTTCAATATTACGACATCAAAAGAAGGATCTAAACTTAAAGAAAAACAGGACTTCTTTTGAAGGAAACGTGACGTTCCAGCTCCTCCCAGAGTTCCTTTAAAATCTAATTTCTTGGAAAAAATGAAAAGTCTTTATACATATGTAGTTAGTTCAGCAAGTTTAATAAATCGGAAAGTGTCCTTACGGAGAAAATCGCCGAGTCACACTTCTGGGCAAACGTTTTTTTTTTTTCAAACCAGGAGAAATTCTGCCATTTAATTCTCTTAATAATATTTTACAGATGACAGGATCGTATAGTATAAGGAAAAGGTATTTTAGAGGAAAGTATAATTTCATTTCCCCCCCCCCAAATTTCACTAAAATGAATTTTCTTGGAAAAAATTTTCAAATTAAAGTTGTAGCCCATTATATGTGGGTATTAAAGAAATAAATTTAAAGCAATTATTGAAACCGTTTTTGAGCAAAAACCATAGCTAATTAGAGAATCCATTTAACAAAGCGATACCTTCCGGCTGACCAATTTTAATCAAAACTTTATGGGTAAAACTTGAAACGAAATATCAATTTTCGAACTTTCTACGATTTTCCACTTTTGAATTAAAGCTAACCTACTTTTTCGTACTCAGGAAACTTCAAAACATATTAAAAATTTTAGCATTATCACGCACGTGAAAAAATAAC
The DNA here is from genome assembly GCA_011037195.1 of Triatoma infestans. Lineage (NCBI taxonomy): Eukaryota > Metazoa > Arthropoda > Insecta > Hemiptera > Reduviidae > Triatoma > Triatoma infestans. Next base: position 31,748 of record JAAEAF010002596.1, on the reverse strand, counting down.
TATCACAAATATCAACTCACGACATCTAAAACACAACAAAACATTAGCAAAAATACATGGGGACAAAATTAAATGTAAAAAAAAAAAAAAGACTGTGATCTTAATCTGTACAAACCTCCATTCAATTTCTTTTAAAAAAGAAGTCATACATTTATCTTGGAATAGAGATATTTCACACAAGTATTCTGACTACTGATAGAAGAGGGCTGTGAGATAAGATAAAGAGGAAAGTCAAACAAACATAAAAGTCTGTACATTTCATTGTACATTTTTTTTTTATACACCACAGATACAAGAAAAAAAAAAAAGTAATACCAGAAAAAGATAGATTAATGAATGGTGAGAAAAAAAAAAATTCAAAGTAATATAAAAAAAACAATTGAAAAAAATGTAGGAAACAATTTTGCAAAATGAATGAAATCTTTATTTAAATGTCAAATTACTTAAAAAAAAACTATTAACCACGTGCTTATAACTCGAAAAGAATGTACGTTAATTATTTCTAAAAATTGATTACATTCTAAATACGAAGATATTTGTCTAGAAGCATTTCAAATTCAACCAGCAATCTTTATAGGACTGTATGTAATCTCATTCTAGAATAATACTGCTCATTAGGGAAGAGATTAGCTCAGTGATAGAGTACTGGTCTAGTAACCGGGTCCGGGTTTGAGTCCAGCAGGGCAGCCCTTGGATTTTTTGCTTCCTAGGAGCATCTACACAGCTCACTGTCCGGTGATGGACATTGTTGTTTCTAACAATAGGCCGGCAGTGCACTGAGAAGATTCCGGGCGCCAATAGTCCCTTTTACACGTACGCTCTGATCTGTCGGTTTTAACATGCCGCACCGGAACGCGCGTTTAGAATGTGATGCAAAAAAATGTGAATGCACTAGCCTGCACAACAGACTGCAGGTATGGAGCGTGACAGTTGTAATGTGTTGGTGAAATGTTTGAGTATAGGTAGGTGGTTGTAGCGTGAGCGTTTTAGCGAAAAGGGCTTGTGTGTTTAAAGTATGTATTTTAGAACCAGGTATATTAAATCTGGTCATTACTAAATAGAAAAACAAAGGCACAAAATCCCGTTAGGGCAAACCTTTGTAAGAAAATTCCCCCGCGAGAGAGAGAGCAATTCCAAAGAAGAGAGCCATCAGCTTTAAAAGAGTAAAGAGTAGATAGTCTAAACTCAACCTTCAAACAGGACACTTCAGGAATTGCTCTCTAAATATCTGTGCCAGTTATAAATTAAATAAGTTTATAAACCAAATAAGTTGTTATTATTTTAACAGAATATATTTATTTATAAAACAGTAGTGTGTTCTTAATTACTCTTAATTCTTATAATCTATCTCAAACAAACACACAAGCCCTTTTCGCTAAAACGCTCACGCTACAACCACCTACCTATACTCAAACATTTCACCAACACACTACACAGTCCAATACGGTGCACAATTTAAAGGATTTTGAGAGGCGTGTGGAATCGTTCCACCAAGGTGGGAAGTTTTATGAGATGCGCCAGCACTTCTTGCGCGCCAAAACTGCACTCCGAGCATGTGTGAAGATCGAGCATTTACACAGACAGTTTTGGCATGCATGTTTGGAGCGTACGCACCAAAAGTGTCGAAAAACCTCTCCGTGTAAATGTACCTAATGACTATAGATGCTGACGCGCCTTAAATATACATATATACACGGGTCAAACAGAAGGAATTTGGGGTCTGAAGCAAAGGAAGACCTGTGGCTTTAGAGTTTTCTACTGTTTTTCAGTCTAACATTATAGGAATGGAACAGTGACAGGGAGAAGTTAAAGAGATCAGGATATTTTTTTGATAGCCAAACTGCACTAAAGGCTTTGAGTAAGTGATGCTGGAAGAATGTAGGATAGACTTAATGGCCTCATTCAGACTAGTTGAGTAAAGCTCTTCTGGGTACCCGCAAAAAGAGACAAGGGATACTTGCAGTAACTTCTTTCCCTGAGTAAGATACAATTATGAGTCCTGGTAGGCATATTGACTAGAAAGCTTGGGTAGCTTCTTTTTTCGGGCATCCATTAATAATTATTAATCAATAAATAACAATAATGTATTGTTGTTTATCGGCCGTTCGAATACGTAGTAAAGTCTAAAGTATAGATTTTGACAACAGAAAACAACAGGTCTAAAGAAAACATCCTTGAAATGACCCACATAAAAGGACATAAAAAATGCAATCAACTACAGAAATGACACGAATTACTTTCAAATTTTATATATTTAATTAGTTACTCACAAATTCTCTGGATATTCCCAACCACAATAGGACAAACCTTGGTTTTCCCAATTCCCAGCCCTTCCCTCTTCATCACATTTGTTTACTCTGTTTATGTAAGACCCATAATGATAAAAGAATCTCACGATATTTTGAACAAGGCATCTGTACATAACATTTACATTACACCTTACACACTCCACATTCAGATTTCATTTTTGTTAGTTATTTTTCTTCATTTTTCTGTTTTACATGTTCATTTGTTTATTTTTAATTAATATATATTATTTATTCATATTTTGTTACTTTCTCTTACTCCTAGTAAGAGGAAGTATTGTAATCGTGTCAAATTTTCGATATTGAGTTTTCACCGGAAATATCCGTTTTGAGGTCCCCTGAATCCAAAAAAGTGGTTTATAGCAAATAGCCTCTGTGTGTGTGTGTGTATGTAATCAGCATAGCTCAAAAACGAAAAACCGTAGAAAGCTGAAACTTGATATTCCGTTTAGGTATCACCATGCGATCTGACTGTGCCTTATCTGCCAAAATTCCTCAACCGGAAGTACCACTTTACTAGTTGTTTTTTTTACTTTTTTGCGTTTTTCTCAAAAATGGCTCCAACGATTTTCTTTAAACTTGGTATATCAACTACACATACAAAGATCTACAACTTTTATTTGAAACATTTCTCTAGGAAAATTCATTTAAGGGCAGTTATGGGGAGGGGAGGGGTTAGGTTTCATCTCAAGTGCTATTTCAGTTTATTAAACAATTTATTATCTAACATAATGTTAATTAGAATTAAATATGTTGTTGAAATTCCGAGTTTGAAAAAAATCGGATAACCGGAAGTGCGATTACTTTACCACTTTACTAAATGATTTATTCACTTTTTCGCAATTTTCTCAAAAATGGCTCCGACGATTTTTTGAAACTTCGTATATAAACTAAGCATGCAAAGATCTACAACTTTTATCTAAAACATTTCTCTGGGAAAATTCTTTTAAGGGCACTTTTAGGGGAGGGGTGGGGTTAGATTTTCATCAAAGTGCTATCCTAGTTGATTATACAATTCTATCATCCAAACATAATTAGTTAGAAATAAATAGATGGCTGAAATTTCGAGTTTCAAGAAAATTAGTAAACCGGAAGTGCGCTTTTACTGAACAGTTTTTTCAGTTTTCGACGAATTTCATTAAATTTGGTACACAAAGTATAAAATTTGTCAATTATCATTTTGAGAACTGGAGTAAGAGAAAGTTGTGTGAGTGTTTCACACCAGATTTTTTTTTGTTATTTTTGTTATTTATATGTTCACACTCTTTTTTCTCTTTCTCTTTTGTTTTTTGATATAATTGAATTTCATACCCATACTATGTTTTAAAAACATGGCAGAAATTCATCTTGTTTACTTCGGACCGTACCTCACGAATTTTAATAATAATAATAACACTGTCCGGAGGCTAGCAATGCACTAGAAAGCTAGGGGCGCCAGTGACCATTGATTTTGGCGCGTCTTAAATAAAAAAAATATAATAGAGAGAAACACTTTATTGTAAAAAAACAAATTTACAAAAGTGGAGCTGCTTAATTATATATTAAGTTGCTAAAAGACAGCATACTAATTAACCGTGAGACATTTTGGAGACTAATAAAGATATTAATGTTATTAATGTTATGTACAATGTTTTTGTCCACGTTGAGATATACATGAGTAATAATTAGAATTAAAACAAATCAATCCACTCATTGTGAATGCTAAGTGTAAATATGGTTACAGACTATAGCTAGCGTGTCCAACAAAATTCCCTCAACCAGAGGATTCAGTTTGGTCGGTTCAATACCGATTTCGTCAAAAAATTGAGAAGTTTTTTTTGGGTTTGCTCCTCTCGAGCCGAACCATAACCCTCGGACTTCAAAGTCCCTCTATCCAAATCTCTCTCTATATTTCTCCCAGAAATATTTGATACACTTCTCAAATACGAGTATCTTCTTCTTTTCCGCTGCTAAATTGGCTGCTTGATCTATCCAGCCATTCCTGGCTTTACAAGGATATCTACCAATTCAATGAAGATATAGATTTTTGAAAATGTTCGACAAGTTTATCTGCCTACAGCCTCATTTGAAAATGTTTATTCAAATAAGAATTCATATTTATTTTTATTAATTTGAAAAACTTGAAATAATAAATTACCTTGCTGATCTATTCGAGCACTCCATTAAAATTAGTGGTACATTTATCATCGTCATTAAACTCAAGTATCTTTTACTTAATTATAGCACCTTTTTCCGTCAATCAGGTTGCGAAAGTCAATTCCTTCCATAATTCTCTATTCCATCAGTTTCTCCATCTCACGACTTTTGCCAGCCATCTCTTCCTCTTCTCATCCTCCCTGCGACTAGGTGTCTCTCTCTCTCTTCTCCTCCGCAGTAATAGGATCCATCGCCAAAACACTCTGGCTAACTCTCGGAAGGCATCCATCGTACATAATTATATTTCCTCAGCTTTTTATTAATTAATTTTTCTACGAAGGTATCCTTTACCTCCATTTTCTTCCTAATAACTTCGCTTCTTATTTCTTTCCATTCCCTAGCGCATCCGCTCCAGATTTCCATTTTCGCCGTTCTTATATTTGTGGTAAATGCTTTCGTGGTGCCCAGATTTCTGTTCCTTATGTAGAATATCTTTGACAACGGAATGAAAAAAACATTTTTTTTCCTTGGAAATTATTTGATTCCAGAGAACCGTATGCAGCAATCTCACACCATACGCGACAGGTCAAAACTGCTTTAGATTTCTTTTGCGTAACTTCCCTCTTTATCCAGCAAAGATCCCAACTATTTAATAACCTCCTCTTTTCTGCAAAGCTCGTCATGCACAACCAAATCAATTTGGACCGATCACCAAATACTCAGTTTTCTTAACGTTTATTTTCATTCCCTACTTATTATGTTATTGCTTCAGCTTCCTCATCAAGTTTTCTTTTTCCTGAGCTACAACTAATTGGCCATCTGCATAATGGTAGAACCTACCTTTACAACTTCTCATACAATCCTCAGAGGAATATCTTAATTAAAATGGATAATAAGCAACAACCCTGCTTCAAAGCTTTAGGTGCTAAAAAGGGACGCTATAAACTGGTTTTCTACCCTCAGTGGTTGAGGCTTCCTTCGACCCTATTTTTTTACCGCACACTTCAATCTACAACTTCAAGAGCTGTCCAAACTCTTTCTCTGCGTACATAATCTATAAAGACTTTCTCAAAATCTATAAAAAACAGGTGTAATTTTGTATTTCTCTTCTTACACTTATTTAGAAGTTTTCTCATATATTATCCACAGAGAATTTTCACTAGTAAAACTATTATGTCCCTCGGATGTTTTGAAGTTTACCTCTGGCTTATTCCTCAAAATCCTACTAATTATTTTGATGTTCCTTTTGAAGAACCATGTTCAAATATTGGAATGTTTTTTTTTGTTTCAGGGGATAGTGCACGGTGACTTAAAAGTTCTATTAAGCCGCCGGAGCCTTCACAGTGCACTGCGGGCAGACATCACTGGGCAATGAGCTATAAAAGCTCCTAGGAAAAAAAATCTCAGGGCAACATTACTGGTCTCGAAGCCAGGACCTCGTGGAGTGTATTGCGCTACCAGTGAGCTAATTCCCTCCCTAACATATTATAAACGAGGTAAGTGGAAATACCTGCCTCGCTACCAGGATTTCTTGCTTCAGGAAAGAAAATAGAGGACTTCAAAACACAGTTATATTAAAAGAAAGAAAGGTCTATCTAACCTTGCGGTAACTAATCGAATCTGCATTAAGAGCGTTAGTCACTTGGCGATGCAGAAGCTGTCAACATTTTGTCTAGAAAAAAAACGGGTTAAATTTTAAGTTTGAATCAACTTTGTTACATCCATCTTCTTCTAAAAGTCAATAGTAAAGACAATAGATATATATTTTTCCGGCAATCCCAAACCGTTTTTCATGAATATTTCAAACTATCATATTTATTTCAAGTTAAACCTCAAACTAGATGAATGCCAAATTGAACGGAATTACGTTCAGCTATATTTCAGACAGAGAAAGGCAAGACAATGAATTTCTTACGACCTACTTGAACTTTATTTTATTGCCAAAAAAAAACTAAGTGTAAGAGAAGATAGCCATTTCTTCTGGGGATCTTGACATCTTAACAACGCAAACAACACTCCAAACTGACAGCCCCCCAACGCTCACAGCAGAGGTAGTTTATGTCTGTTTATTGTAACGACAGGCAAACATACTTCAACTCATCATATCACTCATTTACTTACAATTTCAGAGATGGTTTTACATTCAATAGGTATGTATACAAACAGTGACATCCGAAGTAGCCATAAATGATTTACCCTTCGCAGGAGATTTTCCTTTCTTGCCATTTCCTTCACAAATCTATCAATATAAAGAATATTTATATTTCTCCTTCTCTCGCATTCTTATTCTCTCTCAACACACATATATATATATATGCGCCCGTGAGGTATATGAACAACATAATTCCAAAAGGAATAATCGAAAAAGATCAAGCCTGATGATCACTTTCTGATTGACGTCGTAATAGTAGCAGGATTGTATGTGATTAGTCAGAGTCTTGTTGTTGTGGCTACTTTGGTGAACCTTTCAAAGTTAAGACTTATTAATTCGTCAAAGTTGAACTGGCCGTCTGACTATAAAGCCTATAAATGGTCGATTTGTTATTCAATTTCTCCTACCCCAAGAGACCAGCTTCTAGGCTAAGTGGAAGATTCACTGATCGAAGCTCATTCACCAATACATAGTCGTGGCTTGATAGGGGAGGTAATGCTTAGTTACATGTGTTTGAAGCCACAGTGTTGGCACCTTCTCAAATAGAAGAAAAGCTCAACAAACCTAATTAACGGGCACAAATTTTTCTAAGTTTCTGACCCAAACGAACGAGAGAACTATTTATAATGTGATATTAAGAAATTTAGTAAATATAACAAAAATTAATCACGTCGTGAGATTTAAATCTGTGAAGATAAATTTTAAGTACAAAACGCGCATTTCGTACGTAATGCTGTAATGGAACGAAACACACGAGCACATTCGCCACACAAAAGCTGGACTCCACTGAGCCTCCACAAGCAACTTCAACTAAGCATTTACACCCTCTACCATGCCCACTATAATGTATTGGCGTACTGGCTTCAACTTCGACAGCCAAGCTCTTACTTAGAAGCTGTCTCTAGCGCTAAGAGAAACTGAATAAAATCGACCATCTGAGTGGCTTAATAATCCGTTACCACACATCATTCGCTACATCAACTTCAACCTTGAAAGTTCACCACTAGCACTCTACAAGCAAAAGTTTCTAACTAACTATATCATACTTCAAGCGACTTCACAAACAACCAACGTCACACCATTCTACATTCATTACGCCATAAAAAAATCATCACCTAACCGTCGGGTCAGTATGCTCCAGAAACTTCTCTTTTTTTTTCTACTTACTCAGTAAATTGTTAAAATATAAATTGTGAGTTTAGTGTAACAGTTCGTTTGTTCTCATTTACAACGTATTGCGCTATCATAACTGTAGATTATAAACCAAAACATCATGTACTAATAATTCATTATTGAGGCCCTATGGTCAAGAAATCAGGTTACCTGCACTCATAAAAGTGGTTTTATTCCAAACACTTTTTGAACAACACTGGTCTGAATCAGTACACATAAATTTCTTAAAGACTTTATCAAAGAATAAAGTTAAATTTTAAAATAAATATAAATCGATATAGACATTTCACAGAACAGTTATTTTTAAACAGTAAAATCAAACGTTATCTTAAACCCTTTGATTTTCTTGTATATATATGTGTGTATGTGTAAATAACAAGTTATTGGTTAATCTGAAATGTTAATTTAAAAAAAAAAAAAAAAAAAAACTAGCACTAGATTGCTTTAAATAACACTGCTAATTTATAAACTAAAACACTACTGTTCAGGATGTATAAAACAACCTAATATCCAGAATATATTAAGTTTAACAATAGTTCTTTCTAATTTTAGATTTTGTAAATTGTTAGTATAATTGTTAATAGTAACAAAATAACAGTTTAAATGAAATCTTTTAAAAGATTTATTTTTATCTTGTTTACTTATAGTTGATGGTTGGAAGATAACTTCATATAAAGAAGATTAAAACAAATGCCAAATGAAGAAGTCAAATAATGCCATTTATAGCCTTCAAACTGTAAAACAGTCAAATACATATATATATATAATCCTATGAAAACTGATTTTAGAATTCTAAATTTAAAGACAATCTATCTACTGGAAATCTGTATATATATCTTCGACAAAGTTAGGATTCTCTATGATTCCAAAAGTGGGGACGAAAATTTAGTTCTGCAATTCTAGTCAACAAAAGTGAACAACTATGTCATATTATGTGTAGACTAGAAAGTATAATCATAGTATCTCTAAGGAAAATTAAACAAAATCAGTGTTGAAAATTCTCCTTGTATGTATAACTTTTGCGGGGGGAAAATGAAAGTTTAGAGTATATTAAAATAGCGTGTCCACAATATCACGTATAAAGATAAGATATGTTTCAAATTTGACAATACCATGTAGTTAATTACAGGAAGGTAATTTGAATATATATATGTAAAGTCATTGAAGAGTACGTATATGAACGAGGACAGGCACATGCAATATAAGCTTAAATTTGCTTATTTTTTAAGTTTTAAACTTTTCCACTTCCTTCCTTGAGCGGAAGGAGACCTTTTCGGCTGCTTTCCTCGATGTAAGGCAAGCCTTTGATCGAGTATGGCTTGCCGGGTTGCTCTGGAAGCTCAAGGGCGTCCTTCCTTTCACTTATTATCTAATCATCAAATCTTACCTGTCCGACCGCCACTTTCAAGTGTCGGTAGATTCTTCTCTATCTCCCTTCCAACCTGTCAAAGCTGGTGTTCCGCAAAGCAGCATCCTAAGACCTTTATTATACACAGTGTACACTGCTGACATCCCAACCCACCCTGAAACAGTTATTTCTTCCTTCGCAGACGATACAGCCATCCTTTCTACCCACACTGATCCAATAATATCTCATAGACAGCTATAGTACCATCTATCATCTCTTGAAACATGGTTCAAAACTTGGAGAGTCAAACTAAACGCAAACAAATGCCAACATGTCAAATTTACCCTTCGACACATTACCTCTCCACCTATATACTATAACAGTATCCCATTACCTCCTGCTGATGTTGTCCGCTATCTTGGGCTTTACATTGACACACGACTTACATGGAACCCACATACACGACTCAAATGAAAAGAATGAAAATACGATTCAGACTACGAATGAGACTACTCAAAGACTTCTGGACAAAAGATCGAAACTCACACTATAAAATACTAGACTCTCTATATAGCCATCTTAAATACTGTTTGGGACTACGGAATCGAACTGTGGGGTTCAACAAAGCGTTCCATTGTCCTAATCCTTAAAACCATTGTCAACGCTCCCTACTATGTCTCTAACAAAACAATCCACACAGACTTAGACATACCCTTCCTACAAGACTTTATCAAAACACGATACAATAAATTCCACATGTCCTTATCCTCTCATCACAATCCTCTTGTCCGTCGTCTTTCGTCCCGAACCCTCCCTGACAACCCTTCCGGACGCCTGAAACATCAATGGCCATGAGACTTGCTCACAGAAGATAACGAACAACAAGAACACAGAAGATAACGAACATTAACAATAATTATTAGGCGTACTACCACTAAGTAGTTTCTCCTCTCTTATATTGCTCACACATATTTACTTATGGCAACTATGCTGTTGTAATTAACAATAAAATAAATAAATAAATAAATAAAACTTTTCCAATTATGATGTTTTAGGATTTTAAATGAGATAGATAACAAATTCAATTTTAATATTGGATTGCTTTATTTACAATACCTCTGGCTATGGCCTTCGCAGCCAATGTCAAATTAAAAGGATAAAAAAATCTGGTATAAAACACTTTTTCTGGCAGCGTTAATACAATTATAAGGTATAATTGACTAATTTTATTTAAATTTTAAGTTATTTTTTATAGCTCTAACATAAATATAGGTAGATCGATGGTGATGGATCAGATAGTTATTTTTAGGTAGTTATATTGTAACCAGAAGATAGCGTTAATAGCATTGAAGGAACTTAAACATTATAGAATAAATTATAGAATTTCATGTGTGCAGCTAATATTTATAAAAAATAAAATCGTTGCACCTATTTTCGAGATAACTTCAACAATCTCCGAAACCAGAGATTCTGAAAAAATCTCAGAGTCGGACTTCCGGATAACCAGATTTTCTTTAAATTTGGAATTTGAGCAATATTTTTAATATATATATTATATAATATATGTGACAATACTATATATAGTACAAAAGTTGTACTTTAGAGGAAAGCATAAAGCTGCCGTTCCCTCGCAGAAGATCCCTCTCAGAAGGTTCAAAAAATTTTATTATCCAAGTAACAAAAAAAATCAATTTTCCCGACCAAATGTTTCTAATTAAAGTGTTACTTATGTAAGCTACCAGCGCTCTCATGGTGTGCAAGAGAATGGCGGGTAAGTCTTGGGGATGTCCTCCTGGTATCCTTAATTGCAACCGATCATCATCCTCGGTGCGGTAGCGTGGTGCGGTAAACGGCGATTGGGAAACTCAAGAAAACTCTTTGACAGCCTGATGAAATTATATTTGAATTATAATTTACATTATTATTTTTTTATAAAAAACCCAACGTTTCAACATTGTACCTGTTCTTATCAAGGGTTACAATCACTAGATCTTAGTGGCAATATATTTTTATATGTATGCTGATATCCAGTTACAGGAGAGTCTAATTACTTATTAAAAACGTCAATTGTTAAAAGATTTTTTGTTTATATTAAACATAACTATTATGTAACGATTTGTTACTTGTTAAAAATTTATATTTAGCTGCTTCTTGATGTCTGGTTTTATATATTTATTTATTATATTTTTATCAACAAACGGCGTTAGCCTTATGGTTGAAGTCATTACATGTGATACATACAGTGATACATAAATATAATAATAGTAAAATAATACATGCTCATTTAACAGTTTAATCTTCAAGTAATGCAAAAATGTTTTTTGAAAAGTCCAGATGCCCACATTTGAAAACCCACATCACCAGGAATATACTCATTCCATGACCTGCATATTCTACAAATGACGTCAGCGTTGAACAGCGCAGTAGGCTTAACGGCAGGGACCACGAAATGCGAAGTACTGCGCAAGCAGCGAGGTGGTACATGAAAAGGAATGGCAGCAAGTAGCTCCATGCAATCAATTTCGCCATTCAAGAGCTTCTTCAAGAATAAAAGACCAGCATTTCGTCTTCTAGACTCTAAAGAGCATAAATGAGTAGCACCGCTGGGTAACCTTTTCTTAAAAGTCCTGGTGAAACGGTTTTGTATAGCTTCCAGTCTGACTATATCCTTCTTGGTGTAAGGACACCAAATCAATGACGCGTACTCAAGAAGGCTTCTAACGTAAATGATATATATGTATATCATTTATTATATTTATTCATGTTAAATGAGTCCACGTGGTTATATATACCTCATTCTTAATCTGTACAGCGTTAAATTTTTATTTTAAATTTGTGGAATAGCTGTATCGTCTCATCCTCTCTATACAACCATCTTTGGTGGACTCTCCACGTGGACTCATATTTAACATGAATAAATATAAGAAATGATATACATACATACCAGACATCAGGAATTAGCTAAATATAAATTTTTAAGAAGTAACAAATCGTTACATAATAGTTATGTTTAATATAAACAAAAAATCTTTTAACAATTGACGTTTTTAATAAGTAATTAGACTCTCCTGTAACTGGATATCAGCATACATATAAAAATATATTATCACTAAGATCTAGTGATTGTAACCCTTGATAAGAACACGTGTAGTGTTGAAACGTTGGGTTTTTTTATAAAAAAAATAGTAATGTAAATTATAATTCAAATATAATTTCATCAGGCTATTATTTAAGGTTCATAATTTATACACTTCAATCAACTGATAAGCAGCCAATAAAATCTTTGTGTGAAACTCTTGACAAAGTAAAGCGACGGGAGCAATGAGGGCGTGTCCCACAGCCGGGACTGAGATCTTTCTCAAACTCACACCTGGTGGTGGAAAGGGTAGCGAAGAGAGTTCTCCTCAGAACCTTTAAAGAAGCGCCGCGGGGTCTCTAGGAAGCGGACATTCCCTTCTGCCGGCTCCCTCCCCTGGAACCTCCCTACGGACAGTATGATTTATAAATACAGTTTCCCTTTGAAGCTAAGGACGTACGAAAAGGGAATGAAGCAAGGGATCGCCCTGTCTAGTATTAACATGCATGACACTAAGTGGTAAACAGACTCAGGCAAGGATGTTTGGGCCTAGAGATATGGGTATGTTTCCCAGCACTTTCCAGGCGGAAATTCATGCTATTGGAAGGTGCGTTCAGTTTAATCTCGATGGGGGATATCGGAATCAGGAGATAGTTATCCTATCCGACAGTCAGGCTGCCATTAGAGAACTAAGCTCTTAAGTTATCAGTTCTAAAATGATTTGGGAATCCCTAGGTAAGCTTAAACAACCTAGGCAGAATAAATAAAGTTACCCTATTCTGGGTGCCGGGATATGTCGGCATGAAAAACAACGAAGTGGTCCCGACATCATGAATAATTTTATTACTCGTACATACAACAAAATTATACCCAAGTCATTGTACAAGAGTTTGTGTGGATGACGGTAGAATAAAGTTTTTGCCACCTCTTTTACATTCTAATTTATTCTACTATAATAATTATAGATGGGTAAATAAATAGATGTTCATGTTTCAATAGGAGATTTTTAATCAAGCGAAAAAATTAAATAAAATTACATGTGAAAGTAGAAAAAGAAATAAGATTTCAACGGCCAATCACAAAACATACATTCAATATATTTGTATTTGGGAAGTCCAACCAATTTTTCCTTCTCACTAAACCAGGAAAGTGGATAATATAAATTAAAGATATAAATAAAAACAAATCTAAGAATAAAATGCTTAACCAAACTCTAATAAATTCTATGTATTACATGTAAATAATTTGGGTATATTATTATGCAAATTAGGTAATGTAATACATACTACATACAGAGAGACCATGTGGTCAAGGCAATTTAATTCAATTGAAATAACTGTTAAGAATTTAAACTGAATATAGCTATAAATTATAAATAAAACATATATTGATTAAATATAAAAACAGGTTGACCTAATTCCAACCTAATTAAACTTTATTATATATATATAAGAGAGATAAATTTAGATTAAGATTGATTTTTTTATGTTGTAAATTTTTCTTTATATGTACAATTAAAAAAAAAATGTCAAACTAGTTTTCCTTACACATTCCCCCCCATAGTAGTAAAATGTTTGTCCATATAAGTATTGAAATACTATTTCTGTTTTTCCAGAAAAAAAAGAAGAAAAGGTTGAATGACCTCAATATTTCATAAAGAGATTGATTTTGAATTCCATACACTATGTATGCCATTACATACATACAAACAGTAGAGGATATTTTTGATACCAATGCCCCACAAACTCTATAAATAAAATTCAAGATTTATTATGCATAACTTTCTAAATTGTCTAATAAATTCTTCAAAACTGAAAATTAACAAGACAAAAATGATTTCATCCAGGAAAATTGCCGTCAACATTCTGCAGCGCCATTCTAGTTCGTTCTCTTTTTACATGGGAAAATGGTTGAAAGAAAAAAATCATTACAACTTGCGTTAATTAGAATTGTATAATTCTCATTTAAAAGGAAATTATTTCATACACAGCTACGCCTTCCTATATTCTAATTTCGAATATCAATCCCATATCATTTAAAAAAAAAAATCATATGCTGGGACAATCCCGTGGTATACCTGCTTCTTTTTATGGTCATCAACCGGTTTCGGGTGTTCGCCCATCAACTGTATACATTTGTCAAACAGTCTGATAATACATATTCGCTCTTTTCAAACCGTTCGATTTCCATAAAAAGAAGCAAGCTACCATGGAAAATATCTCTGATGCTTTCCAGCGCTGCAGAACCAACCACAACAACTTTGAGGAATCTCACCTTTGATAATATTATCACACATAAAAAATGGAAGCTTTATCATTCTTCTTGTCTTTTTTTTTATTTCCTTTATTGCTTGTAAAAGGAACTCTTGTGATCGTGTCAAAATTTTCCAAATTGAGTTTTCAAAAGAAATACATGTTTTGAGGTCCCTGAGTCGGAAAAAATTGTTGTTTCTAGTAATTGGTCAGTATATTGTGAGAGATGGGGGGGGGGGTCAAGCATAACTTAAAAGCGGAATATCGCAGAAACTTGAAATTTGGTATTTTATTTATGTTCTCGATTTGTGACCTCTCGAGCTGGTTATTATAATTTTTTTTTTTTAATTTAAGGCGCGTCAATATCTATGGTCACTGGCGCCTGAAGCCTTCTCAGTGCACTACCGTCCTCCGGATAGTGTTGTCTCGTTACAGACAACACTGTCCATCACCGGAGAGTGAGCTGTAGAAGCCCCTAGTAAGAGAAAATCTAAGGCCAGCACAGCTGGAGTCGAACCCGGGACTGCCGCTTGGGAGTCCCTTCCCTCTCGGCTGGTTATTGTTGTTATTAGTATTCGTCTGTTGGTACGGATCACATCCTGTGCGACCGAAAGGGACTTGAGGGCCTGAGATATATCTACCGTGCATAAACAGTGAAAAACGTTTAACATGAAACTGAGGGGACCGAAATATTTTTTTATGTTAAACAATAAAATAGCGGTTTGTTTTCGTCCCGATTTCTCTGCCATTGTATACGTAATAAAAAAATTAGTTTATGTATTAAAATGACAAAAATTAAAAAAAATTCGCTGATTTTAACACAAAATTCACCGGAATTAGAAAACTAACTAAAAAATTTTGACAATGGCGATGCCTACTCAAGACAAGCGGAAACCTAACAATAGTGGCAGCCATTGTTTATTTTGTTCCGTCTAACGAGAAAAATAAGCCAAAAAAAATCTGCGTAACGATGTGATAGCAGAAAACTATTTCAATGATATAGTATCAATATATTTGTTAATGATGAAATATAAATAATATCTAGTATTTTATCCGTTGTATCATGCATGTACATTTGGTTCCTGACCGGTTTCGGATTGTCATCCATCGTCAGAGCAAATTCACCAAGTTCAATTTGCTCTGACGATGGATGAAAATCCGAAACTGGTCAGGAACAAAATGATTATGCATGCTACGACGGATAATAAAATACCAGATGTTATCCACCATTGCGGAGCTATCCACATATTCAAATAATAATACGTTTGAAGAAAATGTCTTACCTTGAATTATGAAGTAAAAATATTCAAATAAAAATGGAAGAAATGTAAATCATGAGCACTGAATAGCCCTAATAACTTGTAACTTTGTATTAATTTAATTTTAATTTCAAAATGAACTCATACAGAGCCATAAACATTCTTAAGACAACATAGAAATCTAAAATGGTACAAAAGAAATCATAAATAAAACTAAATAAATCAAATAAAAGCCAAAATTCAAACAGTAACCACAAACATTTAATACATTTAATAGAACTTTTACAATGGACTGACCCTAAAGGTGTATGACCCACTGCTCACTTGATACGAATCAGTAATGCCAACGTGTCTTTATTAAATTATCAAGTCACTACTATTATATTTATATTATAACTAGAAGTAGAAACTTAATTATTATTGCCTGACTATAGGTACTGTTTATTTCTTGAGCACAGGTTATGTTTATATCGGTTGTTTACATAGTATAAATATAAAAAATTTAATTTTAGCTTTCTCTCATGCTATTTATTTTTGTTAAATATTTCAACTATTAATTAATCAAAAGTAATTTAGTAAAATCTTTAGTGTAAAGTTTATAAAAAAAAAAAAAATTGATCCTAAATTGCTTAAATTTATTAAGTTGCTATGTTTTATTCTTCACAAATTTCTAAAATTCATAAAACAATATAATTACAAAACAAAAATGCCTTAAAATATATATTTATTGTGGTAAATTTTAAAGTGAATGTTGAATTATTGTAGGTACTTATTTTAATAACCTTCTCTTATTGATGGTTGAAAAAGGAAATTTTGCACTTGTACCAAGTAGATTTAGAAGTTGAGTTTTCTGGAAGGAATGCCCCTCAAATCAAAAATTGTCCTTTCGGTACTTGGTTTGTGAATGAATATTTATTGAACAGCAAATATATGAGTGGATTCAAACTTATTACTTGCACTTACTCTCTATTAAGAGAAAAGTATTGCAATCATGTCAGATTTCGGAAGTTGAGTTTTCACCGGAAATAATGTTTTGAAGTCCCTTGATTACGAAAAAGTTTTTTTTTTTTTTTTAGAATTTAATATATGTCTGTGTGTGATCAGCAAAATACTCAAAAGCGGAAAATCATATAAATTTCAAACTTAATATTTACTTTAAAACTCCTCTTATAGGATCCGACAATAAGTTTAAGAAAATGGTTGAAATTGTTAAATCGGAAGTGCCTGTTTAGTGCATACATTTTTCAGTTTATCCGAATTTTCTCAAAAAATGACTTCGACGATTTTCTTATACAAATTACAGATTTCGGGTAATTTGGAATTTTAATTACATACAATTTTTACGGGTGTTTTTTGGAATAGAAGCATAAGGCTTTCCTCTAATCACTTAAAGGTAATTTATGATTCTTAAATCTATATAATAATAATAATAATTAAATGTATGCAAACATTTTTATTGATAAGGAAATCGATTGATCAGAAGTACCATTTTAATGAGGGGTTGCAGTATTTTCACGGACCTCCCTCAGGCATCTGCGTGGCTTCCTTCCTCTCTGGGCATTGGCTTAAAGAGATATCTCTATACAATGGGGCTCATGCCGGACGGACCCCTTTTGTAGGGTTTATGAGATGGAGGAGGAAACACTCATACATATCATGATGGATTGTTTGGGCTGTGAGAAGTTAGGTTCAGGAACTGTGGCCATGTACAGGATAAGAATCTCAAAACCTGTACAATTATTAATGAAATAAAAGTAGCCGGAATCATACTGCAATAAGTAGATTTGAGTGAATTTTGTAGTGTACAATTTTATTATGTAGATTTTTTTTTCAGATTGTTATAGCGACCTGAAAGATCTATTGTGCCCCGGAGCCTTCTCAGTACACTGCCGGCCTCCGAGCAGTGTTCTCTAGATGCAGACAACACTGTCTATTACGGGCAGTGAGTTGTAGGGGCACCTAGGAAGAGAAAATCTAAGGGTAGCACGGCTGGATTCGAACCCATGATCTCCGCGTTGCTAGTCCAGCGCGCAACCACTGAGCTAATCCCTTCCCTGTGAAATCTTTTTCGTGTTATCCGAAATTTGTTTCGTGTTAAAAAAATAATATGCATGATTATCAGAAGATTATTCTTGTTGGCCGTTAGTTGTAATATGAAAACAAAAATTACTTGGCTACTTGACCAATTGATGGTAAAAAAAAAAAAAAACCAAAAAATAAATTTTGTAATTGTTTTTTAATAATTGACAGTTCGACGTTTCGACAAACTTTGTTTTTCTTCTTCAGGAACAATATAAAACAAAATTAAAGAAAAAACAAAATTACAGATTGATTACAGACTTAGCATTACTACTGTAATCTCACCTATGTATTTCGTTTTTTGTTTTTGTTTCATGTTATAATTTTGTTTTTTCTTTAATTTTGTTTTATATTGTTCCTGAAGAAGACAAACAAAGTTTGTCGAAACGTCGAACTGTCAATTATTAAAAAACAATTACAAAATTTATTTTTTGGTTTTGTTTTTTTTTACCATCAATTGGTCGAGTAGCCAACTAATTTTTGTTTTCATAGAATAATATGCATGAAATTACGTACATAGTATTTTTCGAGTCCACAGTATGATTTCGTGTTAACCGATTTTTCATGTTAAGCGTTTTCGTGTTAATCGTTTTTCACTGTAAGTAAAAAATTCAAATCCAAACCCAATCTCATGGAGATTCACAGGAGAGCGAACAAACCAGATAATGATTGACCTTAAGGGGAATCAGCTTGAAATTTTCTACTAACATCGTGATCCAATGAAAACCCTGAACATGATCTTTTCACAATATAAAGAATCTGTGATATGATGGATGCATGTTCCATCTTTGTCTCATAAACTCTACAGGGGACCTGATGTAAGTCCTATTATATAAAGATGTCTCTTCTTTAAGGGATCTAACCAGTTGCCTAAGTTCAAGTCTGTAAAAGTCAGAGCAATTTCTTACCATCAGCTCTGCCAATAATTCCCTAAGCTGATTCTATATGGACGAATGCCTATACAGCGGACTTTTATACACACTATTATCATAAAGTTTTGAAAAATGTACATTAAGAAATGAAAAAAATAAAATTTAATCCAAATTAAATTCACTCTAATTTGATTCTATAGCTTTTAAGTTTACTACATTGAATAGATCATAATGCAAGGATTCAAGGGAACAGGAGTATAGATTCAAATTAGATCGATGAGATTCTTAGATCCTTGACGGGTTCTCAACTGGCTAGTTTTTATAAAATTCTTAAAGTAATAATGATATATCTTTGTATATTATTTATTTTATTAAAGATAAAATTGTTTGTATATAGTTTTTTACTTTCTCTTACTCCTAGTAAGAGGAAGTATTGTAATCGTGTCAAATTTTCGATATCGAGTTTTCACCGGAAATATCCGTTTTGAGGTCCCCTGAGTCCAAAAAAGTGGTTTTTAGCAAATGGTCTGTGTGTGTGTGTGTGTCTGTGTGTGTGTGTGTGTGTAGTATGTGAACAGCATAGCTCAAAACGAAAAATCGTAGAAAGTTCAACTTGATATTACCACTTTACTAGTTGTTTTTTTTACGTTTTTGCAATTTTCTCAAAAATGGCTCCGAAGATTTTCTTTAAACTTTATATATCAACTACACATACAAAGAGCTACAACTTTTATTTGAAACATTTCTCCAGGAAAATTCATTTAAGGGCACTTCTGGGGGAGGGGTGGGGTTAGGTTTTCATCTTAACTGCTGTTTCAGTATATTAGACAATTCTGTCATCTAAATAATGTTAATTAGAATTAAATATGTTGTTGAAATTCCGAGTTTGAAAAAAAATAGATAACCGGAAGTGCGTTTTTACTGAAATATAATTTTCAGTTTTCTGGTATTTTCTCGAAAATGGCTCCAACGATTTTCTTTAAACCAGCGTTGTTAACTATACATATAAAGAGCTACAACTTTTATTTGAAACTTTTCCCCTGATAAATTCATTTAAGGGGACTTTTGGGGGAGGGGGGTTATGTTTTTCTTTAAAATGCTATCACAGTTGATTATACAATTCTGTCATCCAAATTGAAATAACTAGAAATTAATATATGACCCAAATTCCGAGTTTCAAGGAAATTAGTAAACCGGACAGTTTTACTGGACAGTGTTTTCACTTTTCGACGAATTTCATTAAATTTGGTACACTAACTATAAAATTTGTCAATTATAATTTTGAGTACTGGAGTAAGAGAAAGTTGTGTGAGTGTTTCACACCAGATTTTTTTTATATATAAGCCGACACAATAGACAAGGAATGCATTGCCGTGACCTTTACATTTAACCACTTACACAGCTGACCCACTTTATGTGGCAAAGGGGTTAACATATTGGTTGATTTACTGACTAGCCTTATTTCCAGTGTTTGGGTTATTATCTAATTAATGCAAAGATTTCGTTAACTTTATAACGTATTGCAATATTTTCTAATGTTTATGGTTGAATGGATCATGGAAAATAAAAGTGCGTAAAACTTAAACTTTAGCTTTTAGTGTATGTAGATCTGAGAATTCCGCTCAAAATCTGATAGCAAGAAGAAGTAGGTAACAATTTGCTGAAAGGTACTTTTTGTTTGTTTTTCAATTTTTATTCGAAAATAGCTTCTATGATTTCCTTTTAATTTAAAATATTAATCATACAGATTATGGTTCTATACTTTTATTTGGACATTTTTTTAATAACATTAAAAACAAATAATTATACAATAATCCCAATTTTGAAAGTGCTATGGCTTTTGAAATAATCCTTTTGGAGGGAGATCAGGGATCGTGCAAGTCAAAAATTTGAACCAAATTATCGAGCGCCTCTAAATAAATTAGCGATTTAAATACTTAATTACATCAGAGACATTTTCCGTGATAGCCTGCTTCATTTTGTGGTCATGGACCGGTTTCGGGCGTTCGCCCATCTTCAGGATGCGTTTTTCAGACTGTCTGAGCTTTCCAGCTCTGCGGAACCAACCACCACAACAAATACTTAATTACATTTTGTGAATTGTGGGCAAAATCGCAGTCTAACTGAACTATATGCACATTAAGTGGACAGTGCATGCATAATAAATCCCTAAGTGCTCATTTGAAAAAAAAAAATCGAGATAAAAAATTACTTGCAAGTGTCAAGCAATCATCTGATGTCCATTAGGATTCATTAATATTGATTTCTCCTGTGTACTGTTTTCAAAATTCCATAAACTTTGTTTAATGGTGAATTTAGATTTATCATTCTCCGATAATAATCGATAAAATATCTACAATGCAAGGTCCACATAATATTCATATATGCTAAAAATTTAAACGATAGACATGTCAACTTCTATACATGAAGCAGTCCACTAACATTAGAAATTTTTACTTTCTCTTACTCCTAGTAAGAGGAAGTATTGCAATCGTGTCAAATTTTCGATAACGCGTTTTCACCGGAAATATCCGTTTTGAGGTCCCCTGAGTCCAAAAAAGTGGTTTTTAGCAAAACCACTTGTGAGTGTGTTGTACGTGTGTGTATGTGTGTGTGTATGTGAACAGCATAGCTCAAAAACGAAAAACCGTAGAAAACTAAAACTTAATATTCCGTTTAGGTATCACCATGCGATCTGACTGTGCGTTATCTGTCAAAATTCCTCAACCGGAAGTACCACTTTACTAGTTGACTTTTTTAATTTTTTGCGTTTTTCTCAAAAATGATTCCAAGGATGTTCTTTAAACTTGACACATCAACTACATATACAAGGAGCTACAACTTTTATTTGAAACATTTCTCTGGGAAAATTGATTTAAGGGCCCTTCTGGGGGAGGTGTGGGGTTAGGTTACCCTCTAAAGTGCTATTTCAGGTTATTAGACAATTCGGTCATTTAAATAATGTTAATTAGAATTAAATCTCTAGTTGAAATTCCGAGTTTGAGAAAAATCGGAAAACCGGAAGTGCTTTTGTTTTAACACTTTACTAAATATGATGGTAAAGTACTTTTTAGCGATTTTCTCAAAAATGGCCCCGACGATTTCCTTGAAACTACACATATAAACTAAACATTCAAGGATCTACAACTTTTATATAAAACATTTCTCTGGGAAAATTCATTTAAGGGCACTTTTATGAGAGGGGGTAGGGTTAGAGCTTCCTCTAAAGTGGTATCATACTTGATTATACAACTCTATCATCCAAATGAAATTAATTAGAAATAAATATATGGCCAAAATTCCGGGTGTGAAGAAAATCAGTAAACCGGAAGTGCGCTTTTACTGAATAGTTTTTTCAGTTTTCGACAAATTTCTATAAATTTGGTACACAAGCTATAAAATTTGTCAATTATAATTTTGATAACTGAGTAAGAGAAAGTTGTGTGAGTGTTTCACACCAGATTTTTTTTAGGGTTCTTAATATTGTATAATATATCGAATTGTGTTCGTTGAAAATTCTAATGTTCAGGCATACTATGTAAATGATGATGCATTAGGATATCGTAATATATCTAATTCTGTATTTCATTGATCCATATTATATTCCAAGGAATCCTTGAATCCATTGTAATTCTACGTATTTCTTGAATTTTGAATAATATTTTGAAGATATATTTACAGAGCATGAAACAATTAGTTTGAACATTGAGAAATTTAGATTTTCTCAATTCAACGTCTCTTTTTCCGCCTTTTCCGACTTTTTTCTTTTTACTAAAATAGTACATTGTTCATAAATACTATTTATTAGATAAGTTACGAATTTGTTTTCTGATACAGGATGTCTAATGCTCGTCTAGGTTTCAGTCGTCGTCGAGCTGTGCTCTGTCCGAGATTGTCGTCTGTTCTAGCTTCTGTAGATAGTAGGTTTTCTAAAAATCTGTTTGCTGTCTTGTCTATGAAGTCTTTAATTGTTGGCATGCTGAGCTCCCTGTGGATTTGCTCGTTACGTATAAACCATGGTGCTCCCAAGGCGATGCATAGGACTTTATTTTTGAAGGTTTGTAATCTCTACATTGCAGTCTTCGAAGCCCTAATCCATACGGAACAGGTGTAAGTCAGTATAGGTCTGAGTATAGAGATATAGAGCAGTCTGGGGCATTGCGGTTTAAGTGGCGTCTGTCTATTAATCAATGGATGGAGCTGTCTAAAGGCGCGTTCTCACGAGTCAAGTTTAGTTGTCCGATTTTAGTTGATCAGCAAAAGTTGAATGGGTCTTGAATCAGTTTTGGTACATGCGACCTCAACTGAAATCGATCAGACTGTTTCAATAACGATACGGAGCACTCTATGAGTTGAAAGCAAATTCACGGAGCACTCTATTGGGCGATCCGGAAGTTCATACTTGACAATGCTTGAAAGATGGCGGGTTCAACTGAAAGATACGTCATACTTGAACGATAAAATTTGACTCGGTCAAACGTTTGTTGATCCACTAAAAAGTTGATCAACTTTATTGAAAGAAAAAGTTCTCACTAGGTTTTTCATTCAACTTCTCTTGATCAACTAAAATCGGCCAACTAAACTTGACTCGTGAGAACGCGCCTTAACGGTTTGATAAGCTTGTCTTAATTTCAATTTTATTTGCGGAGTCCAGTAGACCAAGATATTTTAAGTGTTTTGTCTGCTTTCTTCCACTGTATGTCCGCTGTTATTAATTTTCAGAGTTTTATTGAATGAGTATTCGTCTAAGAAAGAAAATTTTTGCATATGTCTTTTGTACGTTGATGTCTAGAGCTTCTATTTGTTGAAACCAGTCCGTTATCTGGTCTAGAGAAGTTTGTAAGTTATCTATGGAGTCAGTCAATAAGGTTGCGATGTCTTGAAAGGAGGAGAGTATCGTCTGCGTAAGTAGCCAGAGCGGAAGTATTGAATGTAGGTATGTCGTTCGTGTTTCTTTTTATTAAATTAAGAAAATAACAACTATTTAAAAGAAAAAAATACCAAATAAAAGAAAATTCCAAAGTAGAAACACCTTCAGAGCAAGTTTAAATTCAACATCAAATGACTACCAAAAAAGAGTAACTAACAATCCAATAAAGAAAGACAGTAATAAATAAAATAATTAGGCTCATTTCAGGTCGCATATGTTTGTTTACAAAATAATAAAAAAAATAAAAGAAAAAAAACAAAAAAAAATTTCATTAAACCGAAATGAATGTAAGTACATGCATTGAGCGTGCATAATTATTAATCTATTAATCTTGAATTTGGTCTCGTTTTTCATGCAAAATTCTCAAAGTTAGAGAATTCTGTAACTCATAGTTTTCAAATCTGTAAACAAAACAAACAAAAAAGTGTTGAGCTCCGAGAGAACTCAAAACAATTTTTTAATATCTATATTTTTTAAAATTTCCGAATAAAATTAGAAGTTTACCCCCACCCCCACCCACACCATTTTTAAATTACTTTATGAATAAAAGTACATTATGGTATATTCCACTTGAAGGATTACTTTTATTTGAAACATGTGTCCGGGAAAATTGTGTATTGATGTAATTCTAACGAAGCTGTAATGGACGATATATGTTTCCCTCTAAACTGTAACTGTAATACAATGTACGGTTCCATCACCATAAAAATAATACTAAGAGCAATTACCTTTTAGGTAAAAAATTCCATGTTTGAAAACAAATTTATCAATTGAAAGGTAAGAAATAATACAAGTAAAGAAAGTTTCATATTTTGGATTATTTTCTTATAAATAAAACTCAATATAAAATCCATTAAAAGATGAATAAAAGAGAAAATAAATTGTTAAAATATTAATAATAAAAAAAATTAAAAGTACTTAAAAAATAATGAAACCAACAAGTGTTACAAGATAATTTTAATTATTATGATAAAGAGTGGGCACTTAAAGAACAAAGAAAAAAAAAAACTGAAATGATGCAATGATGAAATAATGTTAAATATTAATATGGAATGTTATCCATAATATTACTTGAGATATAGTAGATTATGAAATCGATGTCATTGATATATATATATGTACATGAATATAGCAAATATACTAACAAATAATATAGAACCAATAATCAAGAACGTTGGATTGATTTCAGATTGATAAACTGAACGTTCCCAGGGTTTTAGTGTCCGTTATCGGAATATATAATCTGATTATCTTAAACAGAAAATAAATACCACCCTAACATAGAAACTGTTCTCCAAACCAAAACCAATACCGTTTCTAATCAGTAACCAATGTTTATGTCGATTTTAACTTATAAATAATATTTTGAAATGTACTTCCGGTCCGTAGGACCAATAATTGGTGAATATATATAAAGCTGTAATTGTATTAAACAAGTATCTCCAAATTCTTATACGTATATATATATATATCTCGGCCAATTCACTATTATGTCCTAAATTCTTGCTGTTGTCCACCGTTTATTAAATAAATAAACAAATATTAAATAACCAAAAATTATCTTCATTGTGGCAAATAATGTAAATGGAATTCCCATATTATAATAATTTAATCGTTATATACACAGAGAAATAAAAGATAGTACTGTAAAATTACTTTTTATTAAAGGTTCTTACTGTTAAATTATATATATACACGACTTATAAGGAGGATGTTTATCATAATTTATTAAATAGCATGTGGAATTTATCACGATTATTATAACATTTAATCTATTAACATAATTACAAGGGTATACTAAATAAATTATAATACTATTTAAAGTAATTACCATTTTATTTTTTAAAAAATAAAACAAAAAGTGAACATTGAAAAATCAGAAACTTTCCTAAAAAGACTCATCAATCTTAAAGTCAATAAACCTGTTTTCAAATTCTGAATATAATTGTAAAAAATCTTATATAAAACAGTCACTCGACTTTATCTTGCTGCGAAATGGCAAATATACTTCACACTTAGAATTCTTATTAAAGGGTTTAAAACCGGAAGCATTTTTATGCAGAAAATCACAAAAAAAAAACTAAAGAAACCTATTCAATACCGCACTACCGCGGCAACCCATTTTCTTCAAACATAGGATTTCGACAACATATCTAATTCTAATTAATATTATTTAGATGATAGAAATGTGTAATAACTGAAAAAGCACTTTAGAGGACACCACAAAACCCACCCCCCTTCACTAAAAATGCCCTTAAATGAATTTTCCTGGAGAAATGTTTCAAATAAAAGTTGTAGCTCTTTGTATGTTTATTTGACAAACCAAGTTTAAAGAAAATCGTTGGAGCCGTTTTTGAGAAAATCATAAGAAACTAAAAAAACAGTAATGTGTCACTTCCGGTTGATGGATTTTGTCCGAAATCTTCGTGTCTGATGCGGTGGTACTATTTAAACGAAATATCAAGTTTAAGCTTCCTGTAACTTTTCCTGTTTTAGAAATTCTTTTCACACACATCCACACAGATAATTTTCTAAAAACCACTTTTTTGGACTCAGGGCACATCAAAACGTGTATTTCCGGTGAAAACTCAATTTCGAAAATCTGACACGATCGCAATACCAATTAATAAGCGCACTATCTCTTCAAAAGTTAAAAAAAAATCTGGTTTGAAACACTTAAACAACTCCAGTTCTCAAAATTATAGTTGACAAATTTTATAGTTTCTGTACCAAATTTAATGAAATTCGTCGAAAACTGAAAAAAAAAACTGTTCAGTAAAAGGGCATTTCCGGTTTACTAATTTTCTTGAAACTCGGAATTTTGTCCATCTATTTATTTCTAATTAATTTTGTTTGGATGGTAGAATTGTACAATCAACTATGATAGAACTTTAGAGAAAATATAACCCCACCTCTTCCCCTAAAAGTGCCCTTAAATGAATTTTCCTAGAGAAATGTTTTAAATTAAAAGTTGCACATCTTTGTACGTGTAGTTCACATACTTAGTTTAAAGAAAATCATTGGAGCCATTTTTTTAGAAACTCGCAAAAACGTGAATGAATTATTTTGTAAAATGGTAAAGTAAACGCACTTCCGGTCATCCGATTTTTTTAAACTCGGAATTTTAACAACATATTTAATTGTAATTAACATTATTAAGTGAAAGAATTGTCTAATAAACTGAAATAGATAAAACCTAACCCCACCCCCTCCCCCAAAAGTGCCTTTAATGAATTTTTCCAGAGACATGTTCAAATAAAAGTTGTAGCTCTTTGGATGTGTAGTTGATATTTCAAGTTTCAAGAAATTCGTTGGAGCCATTTTTTGAGAAAACCGCAAAAAAAACTAGTAACTTGGTACTTGTGGTTGAGGACTTTTGACAGATAACGTACAGTCAGAAACCCATGGTGATACCTAAACGGAATATCAAGTTTCAACTTCCTACGGTTTTTCGTTTTTGGGTTATGCTGTTCACATACATATATATATATAGACCATTTGCTAAAAACCACTTTTTTGGACTCAGGGGATCTCAAAACGGATATTTTCTGTGAAAACTCGATATCGAAAATTTGATACGATTACAACACTCGATTACCTCTTACAAAGGAGTAAGAGAAAGTAAAAATATAACATGACCGCGATTACCTCATTTTTCAGCAAACAGTAAAAGAGTGAGTTAAAATGGGATAATTTCAAAAAAACTGGAACAACCACTTCCTCATTAAATATTCCAAAAACGTAAACGAGTTTTATTGTAAAGAATGCTAATTGAGAATACTACCATTTTGAGTGTAACATAGGGTAAAAACTGGTCACAAATCAAGGTAATCATAACACAGGGATCCCACAACTAAAGGGTTATATCTAAATTTAACAGAATTCATAAACTCTTTTGAAATATAACGGACAGCTGGAGAATGAAGAGTGGCAGCCAATAATCCCGGCTAGCAAAGTATAAAAAAACATATAAAAAATCAGACGTGTAACATTCATTGTCATACAGTCTTAACAAAACTTAACGTTACTTAATTAGATAGGAACTGTTATTCCTTTAGAAAACCTCAAAATCAATTTTTCCGGGTAAAAGTTGCAAATAAAAGTGATGTGTGTAAATAATATTCGAAGTTTAAAGAAAATCGTTGGAGCCGTTTTTGAGAATATCACGAAAAACTTGAACACACCATATTTTATTCACACACACACACACACACACACACTCAACACGGACCATTCGAAATACAGGAAATACTTTTTTTTATGTATTTCCGGTGAAAACTCAATTTCGAAAATTTGACACGATTACAATAGTAGTATATGTTTGCCGGTTCCAGGACAGATTTTTGCTCCCTCACCTACCCCCCTCGCCTTCTACCTTCCAACCTTCCCTGTCCATGATCCACCACCCCCCTCACCGCCCTAGTTACCCCTCTCCAACCACATAACCCCCCTCCCCTCCCCCAACCTATTCCCAACTTTTTCCCCACCCCTCCCCCTCCTCTTGTTCTGTAGGCGAAGAAGTATTAAAAATTAATTTTTTTTTTGCTGAGGTCAGCAAAAACGATCTCACAACCTTCGTCATCCAAGTCCATCACTTACACCACTCAGCTATAGTGGTAACTTGGCAATAGTAGTTTTCTTTAGATCCTTATACCTCACCCACATACTTCTCCCTCATCTCTCTCATATCCTTTCTCTCTCTCTCTCTCTCTATAGATATATAAAATATATACACAGAGACTTAAAGAGAGGCTCTGCCCCACGTACCCCAGGCCAGGGTTCATTAACCTGTATTTTTCCATTCGTACAAAAGTTTATTAACCTCTATGTATGCACAATGTTTACAATATAATATATTTACTTATTTTTTTTTTTTTAGACGGATACTTATGTAAGTTTTTTGGTAAACAATAAACTAAAACTTAATCTATGGTTCCTTCTTATCTACTTTTATCGATCAAGTATATTGACATTTAATACAGTATATTGATTTATGAGTCACTTACCTGTGTAAGGTTTTTGGTAAGCAATTTACAAGTTAATCTCCATTTTCCTTTCTTTTTTTTTTATCGATCATTATATATTTATAGAATCCAATATATCGGTTATTTTTTTTTTTTTTGGCACAGTTTAAAGTTGTTGGACCTGTTATCGACGGAATAGTTAATAATATGTTTTTTTATCGAACTAATTGTTTATGCAATTAAAGAAAGGAAAAAAAGCTAGTGATTTAATAACTGGTGTATCTCAATTTACATCCAAATTCCGCATATTTAATCACTAGACAGATACTTAGTTTTTTTGGTAAACAGATGAGTTTTTTTTTGGTAAACAATAAACTAAAACTTAATCTATGGTTCCTTCTTATACACCATACTTATCTACTTTTATCGATCAAGTATATTGACATTTAATACAGTATATTGATTTATGAGTCACTTACCTGTGTAAGGTTTTTTGGTAAGCAATTACAATTTAATTTCCATTTTCCTTCTTTAAGAAAAATCTATTTAGCCTATTATACAAAACACACCGAGGACAGCCGAACTACAGAGCCGATAATAACCGAACAGTCCTTATTTTTTTTTTTTAAAAAAAAGAAAAATACACATTACACAATCATTTGTAATTAAGTTGTCCAAGTTTTCTAATAATAACCACAGTCCAAACCGTTCGTTAGTAGGTTTTACTTTTCTTCCATAGAGCTGAGAAACACTTAACACTTTGTGCGAGCCCATGTTGTCTCTGCCGATGACCGATTAACACTTAATTACAAAGGACTCCACTATGAGTTAAATCTCCACTTTCCTTTTTAAGATAATTTTTTGTTTTGTTTATCGATCAACTATATTTATAGAATCTAATATATCGTTTTTTTTTTGGTACTGCTTAAAGTCGTTGGATCTGTTATCTAACGCAATGTACGACGAAATAGTTAATAATATGTTTTGTCGAACTAATTGTTTATGCAATTAAAGAAAGGGGGGGGGGAGCTAGCGTTTAACCAGAGATTTAATAACTGTTGTATCTCAATTTACGTATCAAATTCCACATATTTAATCACTTTTCTAATCTAAAACGTATTCAATTTACACACATATTTCCGTCAATTCTTGCAAAGAAGAGATGTAAGTTTTCGGTTAGAAATGTAGAAAGTGCCTTTCTTACAAATTGACATGTAAGAAATAAAAGTAAGAATAGCGATTTATGCGTACATATTAAAACTAGTAATTTAAATGGAACTTATATATTTTTAAACAATTTTTATTAGAGCAAAAGTAATTTTCTCTAGAGATAACTACTGTAAGTTTGCAGTTAAAATTGTAAAAGTCGAAAGTGCGTATCTTAGAGCTTAACATGTAAGAAATAAAAGCAAGGATTGCGGTATATACGCATTTATTAAAACTAGTAATTTAACTGGAATTTATATGTTATACATGTTTAAACACTTCTTATTTGAGCAAAAGTAATTTCTCTCTAGAGATAGTTTGCGGAGTTTCGCAGTAATATCTTACTACAGTAGTATTTTTCTGTAGTCTTTTTACAGGAGTAAGTCTAATTCCACCACAGTGGAAAGCTGATCCTACACAGATAATGTAATTTCCAAAAAAAAATCTTCTATCGAATTAATTGTTTGTACAATTAAACAAATTACTTAAAGAAAGGAAAACTTAGTTGAACCAGTAGTCTTTTTATCTCAATTTAGGTACAAAATTCCCCTTCATTTTTGCAATCTAAGAAGCACTCAATTTACGTACTTAACTCTCCCAAAATAGTGATCAGTTTCCAATTTAACTGGTAAATGAATTATTCTATATTTTTGTAATCTAATAAGTATTCAATTTACATATATAATTCCAATAGAGAATTTAATAAATTAATGGGATTCATACCATACCTAGATAGAAGTAACTTCCTTAGTGAGTAACAGATTGATATTCGCTCCTAGAGTTATGGATGTGCAAATGACGAATGATTAGACAGTAGAGAATGTATTGTGTTAAATGTCTTTGGTCAGGTCAAAAGGTAAAATCACTGCACAAAGCAAAGTTGGACTACAATTAAATCTGTCGAATAACCAAGAAAAAAAAAGATATACAAAAGAATATATTGCACTAAAACATTCGTAAGTTATCGTATTGTGAATTGGAATAACAGTTTTGCTAGTAATTTCCAAGTTCTTTCCTCAACCTTTCTAAATATGTAACAACTTCTTCTGCCATCTTACATTCTTAAACAGGCATAGGATATTATGCGCTAAAAAACATGTTACTTTTTAATAAAAGAATATTAGAACAAGTTAAACCATTATAAGTTTCTAATCTGGGGAAATGATTGCATTATATCCAAATTCGAAATCTTCTGTTTTTTAGCCATTGTCTAATGTCTATTAGTCCAAGAAAAACACACAGATATACAATAGAATATAAACATATATTGCACTAAAACATTCTTAAGTTATCGCATGGCAATTATTGTGGATTGCAATAACAGTTTTGCTAGTAATTTCCAAGTTCTTTCCTCAACCTTTCTAAACATGTAACAGCTAAGAAATAAGTTTTTAATCTGGGGAAATTATATCCGAGTTCGAAATCTTCTGTTTTGTAGCCATTGTCTAAAGTCTATTAGTCCAAGAAAAACACAGATATACAATAGAATATAAACATATATTGCACTAAAACATTCTTAAGTTATCGCATGGCAATTATTGTGGATTGCAATAACAGTTTTGCTAGTAATTTCCAAGTTCTTTCCTCAACCTTTCTAAACATGTAAAAACTAAGAAATAAGTTTCTAATCTGGGGAAATTATATCCAAGTTCGAAATCTTTGTTTTGTACCCATTGTCTAACGTCTATTAGTCCAAGAAAAACACAGATATACAATAGAATATAACATATATTGCACTAAAAACAGTCTTAAGTTATCGCATGGTAATTATTGTGGATTGGAATCCGCTTTCCTCAACCTTTTTAAACATGTAAACAACTTGTTCTACTGTCTTACATTCTTAAACAGGCATAGGAAATTATGCCCTAAACAATATGTAACTTTTTAATCGAAGAATATTGGAACAAGTTAAACCAATGTTTGCATAGTATAGGAAATGGGAAATGATTGCATTATATCCAAATTCGAAATCTTCTGTTTGGAATTTAGACATTT
>JAAEAF010002595.1:0-159213 GCA_011037195.1 Triatoma infestans | reverse complement strand
AGTGGATTAACGGTGAAATTAAAATTTTTGAGCAATTCTGAAATTAGAGAAAAGTATAGCCAGCCGGACATAGTTGCTGCTGTTAAAAAGAATAGATTGAGATGGTTGGGTCATGTGGAGAGGATGGGTATAGAAAGAGTTCCCAAAAAAAATGTCATATGGGAAGATTGGGGGAATGAGAAAGAAAGAAAGGACACGTATGAGGTGGCTGGAGGACGTAGAGGAGGATTTGAATCAAAAGATGGAGGACGGAGGCAGTTGATAGAGAGGAATGGGGGAGAATTGTTGAGCAAGCCTTGGTCTTCAATGGGCCGTAGCGCTAGGAAGAGAGAGATTTATGTTGGTAAAGTCTATTTTTTAAATATTGAGATGTTTGTCCTATGTATGTAGCTGGGCATTGTAAACAATTCATTTTATAAATTATATCTTATAATAAAGTTGTGTAAACACTTTACTTCACTATTACTTTGTGGAAACACTATTACTAGAGTAATTACTACTGTAATTCTAACTGAAAATTTTTGAAAGTACATTTCCTAAGTTATTTCCATATATGCCACATATTGTCAAAGTTTTAATAGTTGTGATTTAGTTTAATATTGATCTGTTCTACAACAATAGTTTAAAATAAATTTAAATGTGCTATATATATCATACTCTTTATTTAGTTTATTTATATAGTTTATTTTAAAAAAATTTTATTCTGGAAATATTTATTTTAAGTTCATATTTTATGTTGTTTCTATTTTTTTATTGATTTGTATTAAAACCTTTGTGCAGACCCTGAAGAAGGCAATAAATTTGCCGAAACGTCGGTAGAAATTTAAAAAAAGGGTTCTTTTGTATGACCGAACTTCAACATCCAATTTACAACAAAATGTAATATAACATTTTATAATCAATTTTGCAATAAATTAAATAACAGAAAACGTAATATATTTTTGCTTAATTTTAACCTAATGTTCTACAACCTTTCTGAAGGTAATCTTCCCTTATTAATGCGCAATATTCACTTAGAGTTACCATATATATTTTACAAGTTTTATATTCTTTTTACTTTTTAATCTTTAAAAAAAAAAATTAACGCGAAATTAAAATTCTTTTACAACTTCCGTTCTTGGCACATTTGGGTGGGTTGTTTTCCGTGATAGCCTGCTTCTTTTTATGGTCACCGACCGGTTTCCGGCGTTCGCCCATCATCAGGATATGTTTTTGTCAAACAGTGTAATAACATAGAGTGTATCAACTGCATTTGCTCTGTGCAAGTCTATGTTATTACACTGTTTGACAAAAACATCCTAATGATGGGCGAACGTCCGAAACCGGAAAGATGACCACAAAAAGAAGCAGGCTATCATGGAAAATATCTCTGATGCTTTCCAGCTCTGCGGAACTAACGACAACAAATTGGCAAATTTGCTTGCCATCGTCTGGATAAACTCGAACTCGATTATCGTCTGTGTAGAAAGACAAGTCCTACTACCAAGGACGTCTCTGGCCCCACAAGCTGCCAAAAATTCAGTGGCACATTACCCTCTGGTCAAATAAAATTAATTTTTACTTTTTCTCACTCCTGGTAAGAGGTCGAGTTTTCTTCGTAAATATACGTTTTGAGGTCCCCTGAGTCTAATAAAAAGCGGCTTTTAGAAATTGATACGGGTGTGTGTGCGCGCGTATGTATGTATGTGAAAAATCGTAGAAAGTTTAAACTTGATAATCCGTTTAGATATCACCATGGCAACTGACAGTAAGTTGTATACCAGAACATTTCTCCGGGAAAATTCATTTAAAGGGGCGGGTGGGATCAGGTTTTCCTCTAGTGCTATTTCAGTGTATTACACTATTCTATCATCTAAATAATATGAATTATAATTAAATATGTTATTGAAATTCCGAGCATGAAGAAAATCGGATGACCGAAAATGCGTTTTTACTGAGATGTATTTTTCAGTTTTCTGCTGTTTTCTCTAAAACAGCTCCAACGATTTTCTTTGAACTATTCATGTGAACTGCACATACAAAGAGCTACAAATTTTATTTGAAACATTTCCCCGGGTTACATCATTTAAGGAGGGGGGCTTTTGTGAAAGGGGGAGGGTTATGTTTTCCTCTAAAGTGCTACCTTAGTTTATTATACAATTCCACCATCTAATCAAAATTAATTAGTAATAAATAGATGGCCAAAATTGCCGAGTTTCAAGAAAAATAGTAAATTAGTAAACTCTCCAGTGACGAGAAGTTGTCTGTAACGAGAAAACACGTACAGAAGACGGCCGTTCACTGAAAATGCTCCGGGCGCCAATGTCCATGATGTTGTTGACTCACCAAAAAAATAAAAATGAAGAAAATAAATAGAACACTATTTATTGGTTATATAATTTATATCACTGTTTTTGACTTTGACTAATCCTTTATTCAATTATGCACTCAAACGTCTTTTTCTCTTATTTGTCAAAAAGGGGCAACAAAATCCCAAAGAAAACATTGTGACAATGGAGACTTCTGTGACATTATTAGGAAAAAAAAATGATTAAACGCAAAGGCGGTTGGCCGAAGAAATTTTTTGCGGTTGGAAGAACAGATGTTGTTGCACCAAAATGTCGGAACGAGGTCGTGTCGGTTAACGATGATAAGGAATTTCTCTAAAGTGTGAAGCAGGATCCGTGTTTGGAGGATGATCTACCGTAGTAGAGGTTTCAAACATCAGAATGAGCTGATCTCAGAAAGTTGGATTTCCGGGATTAAAGACCAAGATCAAATCTTCATGAACTGTTAAAGCGCCAATTAATCCAACTTTTCAATGTGTGTAAAAAGTTGCTCCAAAATACGTAGCATAAATAAATTTAGAAAACAATAATTACGGGTGATGGAAGTGGATATTTTTGAAAAACCAACAAGCGTAAGCAGTAACCATGTTGTCCAACCAGAAGTTACCAAGAAAAGTCGGGGTTACCAAAGAAGTGTTTTGCATTGAGCTTATTTCAGAAGACAAAGTTGTGACTCTGATCTATATACTGAACAGCTAAAGTCTTAAAACCAAGGTATATCTCCTTTTAATTAACTGAAATAAAGCTATTCTGCAACATGATAATGCTCCCGCCTATCGTTTGCGTTTTGCTTCACGAATCTGGCTATAGTGCCGATGTTGTATCATCTGATTACGTCCTCGTTCGTTCTTCGGTTATTATTCTCAATGGACAGGACTTTGAAAGTTATGAAGCGGAGATTAAGATGCTAGGAATTTTTTGTTTTCAAACCAAAGGAATGGTACCGTCACCAAAATGAAACGCTTATACAAAGGTCAGTGAAAGTAGGTAGAAAATGACGGTTTAAATTTTTTTAGAGTAAGATTCAAGTAAGCATTTTTATATTTACTCTTAAATAAAACTGTTTTTAAGAATGAAAATATAACATTTATGGAAAAATTTAGTGGACAAGAAGTTCTGTAGAATAATAATAGAATCTTCTGGATAACAACTTTGGTTGATGGATCTATAGACCTTGCAGCAGCCAAGCAGTTAAGGATAGAAATTAATAATTAACAGGATAAAGTTGGTTAGGCGAGAACCCTTCCGATTGCATTAGTTTGTATTAATTCATTGCGAGCATCCGGAAATTGCAAAAAAAATTATAGTCAACATCAAAAAATTGGCAAAAGTAGGATTCGGATTAGATTTTATAATGTTTTGGTAAACAAGCTAAACACCAGAGGTAATTAAGGAGAATCCTTTCTATACTTATGTTCCCACTTATTTCAGAGTAAAGGAATTAAGAGGAGCGGATGTGGTATTGTCGAAAATTAAGGAAGTTCGCTGTTTACAATACGAGTATAGTGTAAATATGGACATTTGGGAAATAAGAGGGGTTGAAAAGAAAAGTAATTGATAGAGAGAGTCAGGAAGTAATACATATGTTGCCAGTCAGTGATGATGTTATCAGTGGAATATAGTTATAAATAAATATATGGTTAGCAGACACAATTATTTCTCAGATATAACAATAGTTAACTATTCTATGTATCAACAACCGTGGGAAGAAGCCACGGAAATTTAAAGGGTTCGCATCGTCCAGCAAAAAAAAAAAAAGACCGGAAGTTGTTTTTACTTTTTTGCGTTTTTCTTAAAAAATTGTTCCAAAGATTTTCCACAAACTTCGTATACACACACACACACACACACACAGAGTCTATTATATAAAAAAATCATTAAAACTAGTTTTTCGTATACTGGGAACCCAAGAAATGAATTTTCGGTAAAAGTCAATTACTAACATCCTTCTCCTTACAGTAGTTTACTTCCTTGATTTCTCAATACAATAAAGAAATACCGACTTCTACGCAAGTACGCTACCTAGGACTGTATTTAGGCAGTCAACTTACATAGAACCTCATACGAGACTGAAAAGACATGAATTAAATAGACTTTATGGACAACTACGAAGACTGCTTGGACGGAGATCAACAATAAATATACAAAACAAACTGACATTATACAAAACATTGCTGAAACCTGTCTGGACCTACGGAACTGAACTGTGGGGTTCCGCGTAATAATCCAACATCCAGAGAATCCCAATCCTTTCAATCTAAAGTCCTTCGCCATATTGTAAACGCTCCCTATTATGTCTCAAATTCAACTCTCCACAAAGACCTCAATATCTCTTTCGTTTAACAAGCTCCATCCTGACAATCCTCCACTCGTCGCTTGAAACGACGTTGGCCACGCGACCACCTAAACACCTAGCAGCTCCTTTTTCATTCCCTGAAAGTTCCAGCTTTGGTTTTAACTTCTCTCAACATGCCTCTCTGATTGTGGCGTTGAGTCCTAGGAGATTCAGTGCATCACAGTCGGTGACACGAAATTCACATTTATATGATATATATATGTACAGGCTGTAAATAAATTTAATATAGAAAAACAAAAAAAATGCTCAATAGATCCTCTTGCAGCAGTGGTTTCTAGAGACTGGTCAGCGTGCTTGTATATGTGTCTGTTTATTTATGCATGTGAAAAGTATAACTCAGAAACGATAAATCGCATAAAGCTCCAAATCTGATACTTTGTTTAGATATGTTAAGGGACCGCGTATATTATTTAATATTTTTGAAAAGTTAAATTTTTTTCCATACTTTATAGATTTGTAAATTATTTCGTTACCAATAAAATCTGGCAATTGATTATATCAATAAATAAAAAGATAAATGCGAAAAAAAAGAGTGGAGAATATTAACAGATAAAGAAAGGGCCGAATGACAGGTATTCTAACTGCAAGGTCGCGCTCTATTCCAGTTATTTGAATATTTGTAGTGAAAGTGAATTCTTCCTTTTATAAAATTTAACCTCTCTCTCAAAAACGGAAAATTATATTTTTTTTTAATGAATCTGTAAATAATGACTTTCACCAACGAAATCATATTTTTACTTTCTCTTACTAATAATAATAATAATAGGAGGAAGTTATTACGTTCCAAATTTCCGAAATTGAGTTTTCACCGGAA
Source organism: Triatoma infestans (assembly GCA_011037195.1). NCBI lineage: Eukaryota > Metazoa > Arthropoda > Insecta > Hemiptera > Reduviidae > Triatoma > Triatoma infestans. Next base: position 153,716 of record JAAEAF010002595.1, on the reverse strand, counting down.
ATACACGTTTCCTCTGAATCCAAAAAAAATTGTGTTTTAAGAAATTGTGTGTGTGGATGTATATGACACCGCATATCTCAAAAACAAAAAGTTGTAGGAAGCTCAAACTTGATGTTCCATTTAGGTATTGCCACCATATATAATGTATTGAGTTTTATATCGTATCAGTACCTCCATTGATGGCAAACCATTGGAGAGGACTCGTAACGTTAAGGATTTAGGTGTTACTCTGAGTCATGGACCTCTCTTTTACGAATCAGTTTGTATATATGTATGTAGGAAAGCATCGAGAGCGCTGGGTTTTATAATAAATAAGGCACACTCGTGATCTTAGAGATCCCAAAGCGGTGCTAACTGTGTATAATGCTTATGTTAGAAACCTTCTTGAGTATGCGTCGTTGATTTGGTGTCCTTACACTAAGAAGGATATAGCTATACTTGAAGCCTCATAAAAAACGCGTTTTATCAGGACTTTTAACAAAAGGTTATCCAGCGGTGCTACTCATTTCTGCTCTCTAGAGTCTAGAAAGACGTAATGCTGGTCTTCTATTCTTAAAGAAGCTCTTGAATGGTGAAATTGATTGCATGGCGCTACTTGCTGCCATTCCTTTTCATGTACCACCTCGCTGCTTTTTTTTTTTTTTTTTTTTTTAGCGGGGGGCCAACGCACTGCGACCTTGATCAGGTCTATTGTGCTATGCGCCCTGGGTGCCACAGGCCTGCCCATAGCACGGGCTCTAGAGTGGGTATGTCCCCCTCCTCCACCTGGTAGCTGCCCAGGTTCCTGAACCTTCTCTGAGTGGCAGCCTCGCAGTCTGTTAGGAGATGTTGTGGAGTTTCCTCCAACTCCCCACAGAATCTGCATGAGCTGTCACTTTCCAAACCCAGCTTCACCAGGTGTCCTCTAAGTCGGCAATGCCCCGTGAGGAAACCCGTAAGTACGCGGAGCTTGTTCTTGCTCAATCCAATGCAGGCCTCCGACCTCCGTTGGTTATAATTTCCCAAGCACATCTTGGCCTGCCGCAAACCGGGGAGGGAGTACCAGAGTTGATATCTCTTCGTCTCCTCCTCCTTCCTAAGTTCCTCCAACAGAAACTGGTCGCTAATCCCACAAAAAGGTTCCGGCCCCAGAAGTGGGGTCATAGCGCCTATCTTGGCCAGGGCGTCGGCCATCTCATTCCCTTCAATGCCAACATGCCCCGGTACCCACCAGAGTGCAACTTTGTTCCTGCTGCCCAGATCGTTAAGTTTATCTAGGCATTCCCAAACCATTTTAGAGTTAGTAGCTGGTGCACCCAGAGCTCCAATGGCTGCTCACCTTGCTGCTTGCGCAGTACTTCGCATTTCATAGTCCCTGCCGTTAAGACTAATGCGCTGTTCAGCGCTGATATCATTTGTAGAATTTGCAGATCATGGAATGAGTATATTCCTAGTGATGTGGATTCCCAAATGGCGTCTGGACTTTTCAAGAAACATTTTTTTCACTACTTGAAGTTTTATTGTTAAATGTGCATGTTTTATTTTACTATTATTATATTTATGTATCACTTGTAATGTCTACAACCATAATGCTTATGCGGTTTATTGATAAAAAAAAATAAAATAAATAAATAAATATGAGACACGAAGATTTCGAACAAAATCCATTGTACGCAAATGCCACTTTACTTTATAGTTTTACAATTGTTTGAGATTTTCTCAAAAATGGCTCCAACGATTAATCTTTAATCAACTACACATACATACAAAGAGCTACAACTTTTTATTTGAAACATTTCTCCGGGAAAATTGATTTAAGGGCAATTTTAAGGGAGGGTTGGGGTTATGATTTCGTCTAGAGAGCTATTTCAGTTTATTACACAATTATAACATCTAAAGAATATTAATTAAAATTAAATAAGCGGTGGAAATTCCGAGTTTCAAGAAAATTGGATGACCGAAAACGCGCTTTATTGAATGTAGTTTTGAGTTCACTGCTATGTCCTCTAGAACGGACACCAACGATATTCTTTAACATGAAATACTAAATACACATACAAAGAGCTACAACTTTTATTTGAAACATTTCTCCGGGAAAATTCATTTAAGGGTCCTTTTGGGGGTGAGGTGGGGATATAGTTTCCTCTAATTTGCTGTATCAGTTCAAGCAATGTGCTATACAATTATCTCAACTAAATAATATTCATTAGAATTATATAAGTTGCCATAATTCCCAGTTTGAAGAAAATCGGTTGACCGGAGGTGTGACTTTATTGAATAGGTTTTTCAGGTTTTTTTTTTGTCAGATTTTTATTTCTCTAACTAATAATAGTAAGAGGAAGTAGCGATTGTGCCACATTTTCGAAATATGGTTCACCGGAAATAAACGTTTTGAAGTCCCTGAGCCTAAACAAAGTGATCGTTAGAAAATGGTGTGTGTGTGTGTGTGTATGTATGTGAAAAGAATACGTCAAAAATTTTCTATCTGGCTGTGAATCATCAGAAAAGTGATCATATTTTTAATTTTCTTATAAAATATCAAATTCTAAATAATATTAGGAAACATTAAGTAATTATTTAGATTATACTTTATGTTACCGTGACCAGTTCGAAATATTGGCTCACTATAGACAATATTAATTTATTATATTGTTGAAGTAAACTACCGGTTTACTAATTTTCTTGAAACTCGGTATTTTGGCCATCTATTTATTTCTAATTAATTTTTTTTTTTTGGATTATAGAATTGTATAATCAACTATGATAGCACTATAGTTCCCATAACCCCACCCCTTCCATAAAAGTGGCCTTAAATGAATTTCCCCAGAGAAATGTTTTAAATAAAAGTTGTAGATCTTTGTATGTTTAGTCTATATACGAAGTTTCAAGAAAATCGTCGGAGCCATTTTTGAGAAAATCGCGAAAATCGGATTCCAAACCGATGTTATATACACTCTTAGTTCTGCCATATCCTGAGAGTACCTGTGTCAATTTAAAATGGACTCGCAGCGGTGATCTGCTTCTCGACTCTATGGTCGGGAAGAACTACTTTGTGAGAGAACTTTTCTAGTATTCTGTCCAGAGTCTCTCCAATTCTCATATACTATCTGCCGCTAGTTTCCTATGAACGTAAGTGCAAGGAACTGACGTGTATATCTCCGGGAAGGCGAAAATCCATTGCAGCCCTGTTTGGCGAGTTTATCTGGTTTTTCATTGCCTTCTCTACCAACATGAGATTTGACCCTTGTAAAACCAATACTGAATCCATTATTTTCAAGAGATTTCAGTTTTTCCGTAACGTTTGTTATTAAAGGCTTGTTATTGCGGTCATTTTTGCTGCAGTCCAGAGCAACATGGCTGTCAGTATAAATTTACTGCTTTAGCCATCTATTAGGCTGAAGCATTAGATTTGTGGCATATCTACTGGCGTCATTTCAGTAGATATATCCACATCTAATATCCATTCTAGTGATTTCAATATTGCCAGTTGCTCTGCCTGATCATTAGTATAGAACTCATGCAGCCGAAAGCGCTCTTTCGATATGACCTTGCCAGCAGATATGCCACAAAAGCACATCCAACATTTTCCCCGCTTTTGCTTCCATCTGTGTAGATGGAGAAATATTCTCCATTCATTGACTCTACCATCTGCATTTTAGGTACTGTAGATGGGTGCATTGAGGAATGATTGGCTTTTCCACAGTTATATCCCAATCTGGATCTATTCCCTTTTCTATGGAATATACCCGCACAAGCTCTTTAATTTTTTAGACAGATTGGCAACTCATCTGATATTATACAGGACGCTTCATAGGACTCAGTGCAAAAAGCTTTAATAATCCTGAGGAATAATCTTTGGGCTCTTATTAGCTTCTGTCTGTTGTAGGCTTTATTAATCCCTCATGCCATGCTGGAGCAGCGTAAGTAAGCATAGGTACCAAGGCACCGTCGTACATCATGCGCAGAGCGTCCGAGCCAACTCCCCAGTATACTTTGGCTGATTGAGATACAATGTATTCAACTCAATGCTACAATGTTGAATAAGTCTTTTCCATGAAAAACTTCTTTCAAATATAACGCCAAGTATTTTAGTTCTTCGACTATCTGCAAACGTCGTTATTATAACGTCGAAAAGTCGTTATTTGTTCTTTTGCGGGAAGTTGGCAGAAGCACGGATTTTTTTGTCATTAAAAACAATCTTGTTTTTAATTGACCATTTCTCTACTATTCTCATACAATCATTAGTCTCAAGCATTCAACTTCCAACACGATTTGGCCTCTGACAGCAATCATTGTATCATCGGCAAATGCGATTTGCAGTGTACCTGAAGGGAAATTCTCTTTCAACACCGAGTCGTACTGGCTTATTTAGAATCCCGGACCGCAGCAAGAACCCTGGGGATAGCCTCGGGTTACTTTCCTGCTGATCGACCTATAATTGGCTTCAATCCTAGCCTCCATTTTGAAAAGTAATTAGCAGACAGTTGATAAAGATTTCTATGGCAATTAAAATTCTGTTTTGTATAATATTGCAGGCCAACATGATGCATCAAATGCTTCTTTAACATCTAAATAAATTAAGAATACAATTTTTTTATTGTCCAAGCCATTCACATAATCTTTTACAACTACTATAGCATCCGTTGTATTCTTCCGAGGAGTGAATCCATATTGTCTATGACTCAGCAAATCATGATGTCTTAAGAAGTACATTATTCTATTAATAAGTAATTTTTCCAGAATTTTGGCCCAAAGAGATAGTAAGCTTATCGGATGAAACTTATCAATACTAGTTATATTCTCTTTCCCGGGTTTTATAATTGACAGAATTGAAGCCTTCTTTCATAGATCAGGAAACTTACCGCTTATCAAACATTCGTTGTACAGAGCTAATTCTGAGTCCGGAAATTTACCGAAACTTTCATTTACGATCGGCCAAGAGAATCCGTCTTCGCCGGATTTTTTCCCATGGGTCAAAGGAATTTAGTGTTTGCTTAATTTCTCTATAAGTGAATAATGCATCATCTGGCGTGCTCACTTGGTACTGGCCTTTTCCCGCATTGCTTTATTGTACTCAATATCTGAAGCCAGATCATCTAGAGGAGCTTGCTTATCCATGAGAGCTGATAGTGTTTCATCAAGAGACTGAGTAAAAGTACCATCTTTTTTCAGTATAGAAGTAAGAATTGTCGGACGTTTTAATTTTCCTGCAGCAGTCTTGTAAATATGATTCCATGGCTGAATCTTATCTACAGCATTGCAGTAATAATTCCAAGATTCCAGTTTTGCCGATTTAATCATATCAAGATATTTATACCTCAAAGTAAACATTCCTTTTTCCGGGTATCACTCAATTCCATATTGTTTCTAATTCTTTGAAATTTCCTTCTTTTCTGGTTGACTTCCTTCCTAAGTGCTGTTAGATCACAGTTCCACCATGGTACTGATTTCCTGCCATAATCCTGACTTATCTTTGGAATGGTCAAACCGCAAACTTGTGTCATTATATCCAAAAAAATTAACCACGAACTCATTCATATTTAGAATTTTCTTAATAAAAGACGTTAATGTCTTATCGAGATTTCCAGAGTGAGGTTTAGCCACATTCGAAACTGTTGCACATAAAGTAAAAATCTGGTATGAAACATTCACACAACTTTCTCTTACTCCAGTTTTCAAAATTATAATTGACAAATTTTATAGTTTGTGTACCAAATTTGATGAAATTCGTTGGAGTTCGTCGAAAACTAAAAAAAAAGTTCAGTAACAGAGCACTTACGGTTTACTTACTTTTTTGAAACTCAGAATTTTGGCGATCTATTTATTTCTAATTAATTTTGTTTGGATGGTAGAATTGTGTAATCAATCAATGATAGCTCTTTAGGGAAAAACCTAACCAACCCCTCCCCTAAAAGTGCCCTTAAATTAATTTTTCTAGAGAAATGTTTTAAATAAAAGTTGTAGATCTTTGTATGTGTAGTTGATATTACGAAGTTTGCAGAAAATCGCCAGAGCCATTTTTGAGAAAATTGCAAGAAAGCAAAAAAAAAAACCAGAAAACTGAAAAATACATTTCAGTAAAAACGCACTTCCGGTCATCCGATTTTTTTTTTAAACTCGGAATTTCAACAACACATTTAATTCTAATTAATACTGTTTAGCTGATAGAATTGTATAGTAAGCTGAAATAGCACTTTAGGGTACAACCCACCACCCCCCTTTCTCCTGAAAGTGCCCTTAAATGCATTTTCCCGGAGAAATGTTTCAAATAAAAATTGTAGATTTTTGTAAGTGTAGATGTTACATCAAGTTTAAAGAAAATCGTTGGAGCCATTTACGAGAAAATTGCAAAAAAGTGAAGAAAAAACATTCAGTAAATTGATACTTCCGGTCGAGGAATTTTGACCGCTGGCGTTCTGTCGGATACCATGGTGATACCCAAAGCGGAATATCAAGTTTGAACTTTCTACGATTTTTCGTTTTTGATCTATACTGTTCACATGCATACATACACACCACACACACACACACACACACACCATTTGCTAAAAAACACTTCTTTGGACTCGGGGGACCTCAAAACGGATATTTCCAGTGAAAACTCGATATCGAAAATTTGACACGATTACAATACTTCCTCTTACTAGGAGTAAGAGAAAGTAAAAATTTTTTCCGTTAACAGGTCATTAAATTTAGACCAGTTTAGCCTTAGAAGTATTGTATCTTATAAAAGAGTTTTCATTTCTTTCTCGTGAATTTTTAAATAAATCGAAGTTAATTTCAAAAGAGATCAGTTGATGATCAGAGGCGCTTTTTTCATCACAAAGATGCCAGTTATTTGTGTAAGACAACAAGCTGTAATTGACAATTGTCAGATCAATATTAGTCTGAGATCTGCTCTTACAGAATGTTTGCTCGAGAGAAGTCATTCTTTAAGAAAAAAAAAGATTTAGTAGATAAAAATGTTCGAATTTCCTTCCACAATCATTAGTTATGCAGTCTCCCCACAGGGGACCGAGCGTACATTGGAATCTAGTACCGTAGGAATAGGTACATTTCCAGCAAAGTTGACAAACTCTTCAAATTTAGAAAGACTATTGTCAATATCTTTTTGATAATCAAAATATAACGATGTGACAAAAAAGTTAAATCCATTCTGAGTAGTTAATTCTACTAAGACGGGATATTCATTGCATTGTAACGCAGCCAGTGGTGCCATCTAGGAGAGGAAGTAGGAACCTCAAGTTCTCCTAGTGGCCGTTTGGAAGCGCTGGCGGCGCACTCTAGCTCTTTGTAGAAGAATCGAGGAAGTTCCAGACCATTCTCCACCGGTATAAATAATGGGACCGCAGAGAGTTGAGAGTTTTTCCAGTTACAAACGAAGTCGCTAGTTTGTGGAAAGTGTATAAAAAGTGAACAAAATGAACTTTTGTGGTTTAAATTGTGAAGTAATTATTATTAAGTGTTTTTTTTTTTGTAATTTATTGTGTATAACAATAAATTGGTGTTTTCTTTATTGAAGTTTAGAGTATTTTATCTATACGAACCCACTTAAAACTAGTTGCAGTAGCTAGTTTAAAGGGAAAAACGTTACAATATTTATTTGAGATCAAAATTACATCAAACTTTTTATTTAGAATATACCGATGGATCCGCAATGCTGGATAACATCTGGTATTTTATCCGTCGTAGCATGCATATTTATTTCCATCCTGACCGGTTTCGGGTTTTTATCCATCTTCAGAGTAAATTCACCAAGTTCGTGTAGAGAGTTCACTTCAACGTAATGTTTCACTTTAACGTAATGGAACAAGAGTGAATGTAACAGAAGCATTACGTTGAAGTGAACTCTCTACACGAACTTGGTGAATTTACTCTTACGATGGATGAAAATCCGAAACCGGTCAGGAACGAAATAAATATGCATGCTACGACGGATAAAATATCAGTTTTTTATTTAGAGCTAAAATTGCTGCCTTTTTTACGTCCATAACCAATTGAATAAACCAAAACATTGGAAGGAAAGCAGGCTATTTTGTTATTGCTATTGTAGGGTTCCTGTGATCGATATTTTTCTTTAAATAGTAATTAACTAAATTATGTGAGTGTGTTTGTATGTATGTGAACACTATAGCTCAACAAAGAGAAACCGTAGAAAGTTGAAACTTTATATTCCGTTTAGATATCACCATGTGATCTGACAGTGGCTATCTGTCAAAATTCCTCAACCGGAAGTACCACTTTACTAGTTTTTTTTCCCCCCACTTTTTTTGCGATATTTTCAAAAATAGTTCCGACAATTTTCTTCAAACTTGGTGTGTAAACTACACATACAAAGAGCTACAACTTTTATTTGAAACAATTCTCTGGGAAAATTCATTTAAGGGCACTTTTAGGAGATGGATGGGATTATGTTTTTCTCTAAAGTGCTGTCATCAGTTGATTATCTAATTCTGTCATCCAAACAAACTTAATAAAAAATAAACTTAGATTACCACAATTCCGAGTATAAAAAAAAAATTAGTAAACCGGAAGTGCGCTTTTGCTGAACAGTTTTTTTTTTCAGCTTTCGACCAAATTTTATTAAATTTGGTATACAAACTATAGAAATTTGTCAATATAATTTTGAGAACTGGAGTAAGAGAAAGTTGTGTGAGTGTTTCACAACCTGATTTTAGTTTTTCTGATAAAATTAATTTTCTAAAATTAAGCTTTTGTGATTAGCTATAATTTCGAGAAATTTATAAAACTAAGAAAAGTTAGTGGGAGGAAATTTACATATATGATTGAGCATTAAATGAGTCGGACGTTTAGGATTCTTGAAACTAATCTACAATCAAACTAAACCAACAACTTTGTGACGCTGTACGAGAATGCCGCTGGATATCAAGTAAAGTGATTGGAGACACAATTTGGTCACGTTATTGAAGTGGTCACAGACAATTCTGTTGTGGTACATTCATTGCTTAAATGAATATGAAGTGACAGACAATACGCTACGGGAACAGATAGAATGCCTTGAAGTCACGTGTACCACGCAGTCATCATTTCTCACTTTCTTGTATTACTGTAAGAGACATAATTTTCAAATTCATGTCAAGTTTTCAAAATTGAATTATTCAATGGGAAATACATGTTCTGACTGAATGCAAAAAAAAATTCAGCGGATATGAATTTGAGTGTTGTATATTTTTGTTGTGGCTGTATGGTGTGTGTGTGTAAGAAATATCTGGAAAACTAGAAATATAGCAGGAACTTCAAACTTAACAGTCCGTCACACAAGCAACATGAATGAGTTTCAGTCATAGTATCCTGCCGCGTTACGTTGAAGTGAGACTTTACTAAATAGTTCTTCGTTTCTCGAGATTTTCACAAAAATGGCACCAATCCTTTTCATTAAATTTCGCGGACTGACTATTCAAACAACTAGGCCTATTACATTTATTTGAAATAGTTTTGTTTGAAAATTGATGTTTGGAGTGTTCTGGGAGAGCGATTATCAGATTTTCCAGTAATGTTCTAGTTCTTCTACTTAAAACATAAACTTCTACTTACTTATATAATGTAGAGCACATTTAATTACAAATGTTTAATAATAATCAGGTTTAATAATAGTCAATCGGTAAACCGGAGGTGAAGAATTTTCAAAGTAAGATTTTTTTTCATCGAAACTTCTGCGGCTCCAAAGAATTCCCTAAAACTTAGTGTAAGGAGGCGCGCAAAATAAAATATTAAATATTTAATATATAAGAATAGTTCAAAATAATATTAAAAGTAATAATTAAAATAGAGTTGAGTAGTTAGAAAATTAGGACACTGCTGAGTCGACACGTACCACGCTGGCATAGCAGCTAGCGATTGAATTTATTCTGGTGAGTGCCGCGGTGAGTGTAGGGTGGTCCTGCACCTACGGCTGATCCGGTAACTCTTAGCGCAGTAAGGTTTTTTTTAAAGGTAGATGTGCAGTTGGTATGACAGAGTGGTTGGTAGTCGGCCCAGCAGATAGCAAGTAATATATAGTAGATAAGTGATAGCAGATAATTGTTACTATTTAGTTGATAGTAGATAGTAAGCTAAAGGTTACTTAATCGGGGTTTTTTGATATAGTTGTAAGTGTATGTTATACAGTTGTATAGGCATATATATTAACAGGCTATTGTTGTATTAGTTGGGTTATATGGTAGTTTCATAGAGTGTACAGTTATATACGTATAAGTTGTCCTGTATAGTCTGTTAAATTATAATAAATGCATGATTTCTGAGTGTGACCTGATTTGGGTTCCTTGGCCGAACCTTACAACTGGTGTCAGGTGTGGGGTGCGCGAATAAAGCCTCATCCCGGAACCGGGCTTGTTTCATTTATGGGCAGAGGGGTCATCTGGCTCGCTGGTGTGGAGCAGGGAGCCGGGTGGCCACCACCAGCGTGGTTCCCGAGGTCCCAAAAGAGGTCGATCTGGCCGGGGCCCCTACGCCAGGCCACTAGACCCAAGGGATACACTATCAATTGTAAGGTTCAGCCAAGGAACCCAAAGTAGGTCACACTCACAAATCATACATTTATTATAATTTAACAGACTCTGCTGGGCCGACTACCACTCTGGCATACCAACTGCTGCACATCTACCTTTAAAAAAACCTTACTGCGCTAGGACTTACCGGATCAGCCGCAGGTGCAGGACCACCCTTCACTCATCGCGACACTCACCAGAATGAATTCAATCGCTAGTAGCTATGCCAGCGTGGTACGAGTCGACTCAGCAGTGTCCTAATTTTCTAACTCAACTCTACTTTAATTATTACTTTTAATATTATTTAAAACTATTCTAATACATTAAATATTTTATATTGAATTGCGCGCTCCCTTACACTTAGTATACATAAAATCCTGTCACTTTTTTCTTAAACAAATATTTTAGGATTGTCCTCGGGGCGTTGAGACATTCCAGCTACAGTATAGTTAACAGTCTGTACAGTTGGCAGTTTATGCAGTTACCACAATCTGTAGAATTAGCAGTCTGTACAGTTACCAATCTGTAGAGATAGCAGTCTGTAAGTTAGCAGTCGGTACAGTTAGCCGAAACAAACATATAAACATCTGGTATTTTATCCGTCGTAGCATGCATATTTATTTTCATGCTGACTGGTTTCAGATTTTTCATCCATCGTCAGAGCAAATTCACCAAGTTCGTGTAGAGAGTTCACTTCAACGTATTATTTCTGTTACTTGTTACTCACACTTGTTGGTTCTATATAATTATGTGGGGAGGTTATAAGGTTATGTTACTATGTGTATGTGATTAATGGCAAAATGGAATTATTGTAAGTTATGATTAGACATTAGAAAAATAGTGTTTAATAAATTTGTTTACAATATGTCTATAGATTTTCGGGTATTGGTCAATGAAAAAATTTTTTAGTTAAAGGTAAACGTTTCGATTATATTTCATAATCTTCCTCAGTACCTGTATACAACAACAAAATCAACAAAAAATAAATATAAAAAAATTTTTTACATGAAAATAAAAACTGAAAAATAGAAATACTAAGTGTGTATCGTACACCTTAGTAGTTCTATTTTTTTCATTTTTTTATTCATGTAAAATTAAATTTATTATATTATATTCGTTATAATTAGAAAAACGTTTACTTTTAACTAAAAAATTTTTTCATTGACCAATACCCGAAAATCTATAGACATATTCAATACCATATTGCAACACTGACTGTCGAACATTTCATGATTAAATTTTTTACTTTTTGCAGAATACGCCACTAAATTTTTAATAGTGTTGTAAAGTAGCTCAGTGTCTTTATCCAGTTTTTTTTTTTAATTGGTGGGGGGGGGGGTTGCGATAAGTTATTCAGGAGTTTACAGTACTAATAGGAATAGATAAAGTTTTAAGAAAGGCGATGCAAAGTTTATGGACAGTCAAAAGCTTGTACAAGTAATACATAAATGTGAAATACAAGCGGGGTTAATACAAGAAATTATGTAAGTAAATTGATATGTAAGAAGATTGGCAGCAAACGGCAAATTGGAGAAGGAAATGATAAGACACTGAGCATACTTTACAACACTATTAAAAATTTAGTTATAGAGTATTCTGCAAAACAGTGAACAAATTTATTATACACTATTTTTCTAATGTCTAATCATAACTTACAATAATTCCATTTTGCCATTAATCACATACACATAATAACATAACCTTATAACCTCCCCACATAATTATATACAACCAACAAGTGTGAGTAACAAATAACGGAGACATTACGTTGAAGTGAACTCTCTACACGAACTTGGTGAATTTGCTCTGACGATGGATGAAAAATCCGAAACCGATCAGCAAGAGAATAAATATGCATGCTACGATGGATAAAATACCAGATGTTATCCAGCATTGCGGATCCATCCACATATTTAAACATATAAACCTCCAAAAGTTCTGTCTCGATCAGCGCTATAAAGATCGCAGTAAGTAAAGGTCGTGTGAATGGTCCCACCAGATTGATTAATTAAGTCTACGGCGTTTTTCTTAATGTATTGACTCAAGTCCAGGATCTGGCATTATCGCAATATTTCCGGTTTCGGCCATAATCTCCTAGATGTTTGTAGCTGGGCAGCAACACTAGACGTTGGTAATATCAGGCTGTAGCCAGTCACACAATTACATCCTATTTCACCCCGCCATATTACTCTGCAATCTTGTCCAAATATTTTGTAATAATTTCTTCATTTCCAATTTTTAATAGAAATCAAATCTTTTCTATTAAGTAAATTATCTTTAATTTACAAAACATGTAATTAAATACTTATGAATAATTAGTGGTGAAGAAATTAGTTTTGCCAATGGTGAGATGCACTGCACCTATGCGCTCTTTTCAGATAGAATAAATCTCCTTTTTATTTATATAGAACCTGTCTGATGTAACTAGGTCGCTGAATTTAATTTAAAAAACAAAAAAATATAATTACAGATTGAATTTCTGTAATTCAATACAATCAAAATTAAATTTAAGTTTTTTTTTAAAAAAGTTACCCAGAGTGAATGATCCTGTATTCAGGGGAATGGCCGAATGAAAAGCTCCCTGTTGGAGCTTGTGGTTGACCGCAATAGTACCTGGTCGTGTGGATCTGCCAGACACTGGATTGTGCTGCCTACCAAGTGCGGATGTGATCTGGAAGACAAGTCTTCTTCTCCTTTCACCTTCCTCACAGTAAACAACTCCTTAAGAAATGGAGAACAATGGAAATAGAGTGCGTGGGCGAACTTGTTTTAGTTGTATTCATTATTCTATTTGCTTATCCTTAATGCTATAAAAGGCAAGTCAAATTTTTGAGACAAAAACATCTAAATACGAAAACATTGTCAACTTTCTGAGTGTGAGCAAATATAATATCTTAAAAAAATTTATTTCTTATAAAAAATTGGCGGTTAAAATTCACCAATGGTAAATGCCACTTTATAGAATGGATATTTGAAATTTTTCACGTCAATAGCTCCAACATTTTTCTTAAACATTGCAAACTAAAGACCTATCACTTTTATTTGAAACATGTATTTTGAAAACCCAGGAATGAATTAAATGTAGTGTTGGAGTTCCAAGTTTGAAGAAAATCAGCAAACCGGAAGCCAGCATTTTCAGAATAGGTTTCTGTTGGGGGGGGGGGGAGAGCTCAACGATATTCTTTAAACGTGGAGTGGCTAACTGCAAAAGAAATAATCCTGTCACTTTTATTTGATACACTTTTATAGAAAATTTGATTTCAGGATGCTTAATCTGATACCGTGCTGCGACTACAGTATCATCACACTCAATTTGGCCTGCTAGGCCACCCTAGTCAAGTATCCACCAAATTTACATTAGGGCAACTAATCTGACTAACAATTTATTGCAAGTAATAAGAATATACTTCACTATATATTATTATAATTAATATATGAAATAAAATCAAAAATCGTACCCAGCGTCACAATATATATATCTTAGCTTGCAGTTCGCACCTCTAACACTCATCTATCGTGGCGCCACATAGTTGATTTGATGATTTTGGTGTTCGTTACGACCGTTGTATTCAATGTTGTAAATTGGATTTTGAGGTTCGGTCATACAAAAGAGTTCTTTTTGTATGACCGAACTTCAAAATCCAATTTACAATATTGAATACAGCGGTCGTAACGAACACCAAAAACATCAATATTGCTGAGACTCTGAAGAAGGCAATAAATTTGCCGAAACGTCAACACTTGGTGACAGCATGTCACACGTTAAACTAGTTAATTACTACTGGAATTCTAACTGAAAATTTTTACCCTGAAGAAGGCAATAAATTTGCCGAAATGTCGGTAGAAATTTAAAAAGAGTTCTTTTGTATGACCGAACCTCAATATCCAATTTACAACATTTGGTTTGATATTTGATATCATGTATTTCACACTCAGAAGTTACCATATAAACTAATCGTTAATATAGAGAAAACAAGGCTTGATCCTGTTAGGAGAATCCGATGTGTTCAATTGCTGCATATGTTCAGTTCTCAAACGAGGTTATAAATGTCCAGTCTGGATGGATTAGTATTTGATTTACTCTGAAGTCATATATAAATATAAAAAAAACTAAGTTATATTTTATTTATATATATATATATATATATATATATGCAGCATGTATGCCACTAATTCGGCCCAAATAGAGCACAAACTGAACATAGCAAAACATAAATAACCATATGCGATTATTTAATGCTTTATTAATTAGGTTAGCAACACTTCGCCTCATTTCAACAACACTGCTTACTTATTATTAATAACACATTTCTTCATACTGTATTTATTGTAAACAATAATTATTTCTTAATAAACTTACTTTAATAAAACCATTTATTAAATCGTAGTTTCTCAACGATCTTATATGGCTAGATGGCAATTTGTTACTTACCAACAACTAATGATGCCTAGTCACCAATTTACTTGCACCAAAATCATTTCTTTTCGTGTCCTTTTTTTTTTAATGCTTCATTATTTCTTTAATGCTTTTAGGTATAAGCAGGTATTTTGTATAAACAAGGAAACAAAAATAATCTTCTGTGGCCGGTATGGTGTTTCTCAGGGCAATATTCTTAGACCTTTGCTTTCCACAGTGTATATACTTCAGACCTTTGACTACCTTCTCAAACTGCAACCTTATGCAGACGATATAGCCATTCTCACTCTGACTGATACAATCAGCTCACATCTTGCAGCAGTTCAACGTTCTTAAACAAAGAATATTTCATTAGTGGCAAATAGAAAGCGAATATCCTACAAATGCAAGAAAAAGCTTTCATTCACAAAATGTCATTTAACTTTGATTTCTTTAAAGCTTGCCTATACTAATGAACTAGTCTTGAGTGGGTTGTCGTCAGCCTAAAATGCCGACTGTGGGTCCAGGCGGCTGTTAATGAACGAAGTTGTTTTACAAATTGGTTCAATTTCTTTCTGGGCATTTGGTTTGTGGAGACATCTCTTAAGTAATGGAGCTTATATGTCAGACCCCCTTCTCTCTCATGACGGATTGCAAGAGAGTTTGAGGAGAATTAGATTCTTCTCGTACTCAGCATTAGAACTTTGCAGAACGGAATGTCTTTGGAGGAGCTCAGCTATTCCCCCTGGTTATATTAATTTTGGTCCGATTTTAACGGCCTGCTATGAATCTTAAGATGGTTTGGGACAGAGTCAGAATTTTTATTCTATATCCGGTTGTTGTTTCTTTGTTAGTATAGTTGCGTAGGCCCAGAGATGCTTTCTGTTGTATAGGTCTTGGTCGTCCACACAACACCATAGCACCCCGAAAGCTGGATGGGGGACTAAAGGCTCAATCATCAAGTGCTCAACAAAAAGTGAACTTGATCGCTGTCCGATACAAGAAAAATTAGACTCTCTCCTCTCCGGTCATTAACCCGGTCAACTCAATGGTGTTCAACAAGAATGAATGGTGTTCTCCCTTCTTGAGAAAAGTTGTCAGAGGCTAAGCTCAGTCTCCATGAAATCTTTCCTTAGTTGAAAACAAACAAAAAAACTGCATTAGAAGAAAATCGATCTGGAGAAAACATTTCCTTATGCATAGCAAACTTCCAACAAATATATCTTACGAAAGATTTTTGAATGATTATTTTAGAAAAATGTTTTCCAAAATTAAGTCCAACGGCTACAATATTCGTTTTGTCTGAAGAAAATCTTAATTCGTACTTGGAATTAGAATTCATCATATTCACGTTAACAGGTTCAGCAAGTATTAGAATATTGAGCTGTAAGTGTGCAATGATGGTCCTGAGAACATGTGAGGCTTGTCAGAGATTGGGAACAGAAAGAAAGTAGTAGATATTATCAACTTCCACTTTCCCAACTTGTGAGGCGTCTATGGCCATGGAAGAAGGCTTGCCACAACTTCACCACAAATTATGCGCATTGGTCTTACACCAAACAACACACTCTCATCTATTCATTCTCACCTTTTCATCTTTTATAATTCTTGCAAATGTTAAAAATCCATTCATTCTTTTTTTTTTGTTAATTTAAGGGCGTGGACATCTATGATCATGGCCAGGCGCATGAACCGATCTCAAGTTAATACCAATCACGTCATGTATTTGTACCAGTGCAATTGCACATGACTTTTTTTTTTTTTTTTTTGAGGGAAATTGAGGGCCTCAAAAATAAATTTTCTCTGTTAAAGCAAGAAAAGTAGTAAAGCAATTAAACAGGTTTTTAAGAAAATCGACGAAAGACAGCTACTATACCAAATTTAATTTGGGAAAATGGGAAAATGCTCCCCATTTTCTAGAAAGCTGCTTCAGCGATTTTTCTGAAAAAAATTAATTTGGTGGTATTCAGGGAGGTTAGCACCATCTAACATATTAAGGCAACTATAATGGAGTTGTTGAGGAGAGAAATTAGGTTTGATTAAATGAACGAGATATGCTGACACTAATATAATGTGTAGATAAGTTTACACTAAGTGCACTGGACTTTATAATGAAAATGATAGAATGAATGGTGTGAGTAAAGATATGACACTATGCGATGTACAGTTGTATGGTTGTATCTGATAGATATTTTAGATTGATTCCCACTGGCTTATATACGCAGGTTCTCCCACTCTTGCCTGCCTAAGTCAGAGAGTAGTCTCTGTTAACCAGAGAGGGCCTCTCTTCTCTCTGCTGTGGTTACATTTTCTTTAATGTGGATGGGACCTATTACATCATCCCGGTTGTTGAGAAGAGAAATTAGGTTTGATTAAATCAACGAGATATGAAGACACTAATATAATGTAGCTAAGTTTACACTAACTGCACTGGACTTTATAATGAAAATGATAGAATGAATGGTGTGAGTAAAGATATGACACGATATGATGTACAGTTGTATGGTTGTATCTGATAGATATCCTCTAGCTAGATAGATTCCAAGTGGCTTATTTACACAGGTTCTCCCACTCTAGCCTGCCTAAGTCTGAAAGTAGTCTCTGTTAACCAGAAAGGGCCTCTCTTCTCCCTGCTGTGGTTGCAAGATCTTTGCGGTACCATTAAATAATGAAATCTGTCGGTGTTTTTTATGGAGAAAATCGCAAAAACCAACACAATTCTGTAAAAAACGCACTTCCGGTCAATTATTTTCTTCAAACTCATAATTCTCATAACCATATTTATAATAGAATATTTAATTCTAATTAATTTTATTTTGTTGATAGAATACATATAAAATTAAATAAAATAGCTTTTAGGAGAAATATAACCCCCACCCATCCTCCGTTAGTAAACCTTAAATCAATTTTTCCGGAGAAATGTTCCAAATAACAGTCATAACTCTTTTATATTATTTGTAGTCGATGTACCAAGGTTAAACAAAATTGATGAAGCCATTTTGGAGAAAATCATTAAAAAAAACAAAACTTAACAACGCATTTCCGGTCAACCGATCTTCTTCAAACTGGGAACTGGGGCAACATACATAATTCTAATTAATATTATTTAGTTGACAGAATTGTATAATAAACGGAAATAGCACAATTGAGGAAAACATAAACCCACCAACCCTTCTCAAGAGTCCTCTTAAATGAATGAGCCATTTTCGAGAAAATAGCAACAAAAAAAAAATCTGTTCAGTCAGGTGTTACTTCCGGGAACAGAACAATTTAAAAAAAATCAATTAACAAGTTACCTTTGGAAACGGAAAAATCGAATTCATTTTCTTTATTACTTTCGCTTACTCCTAGTAAGAGGAAGTATTGTAATCGTGACAAATTTTCGATATCGAGTTTTCACCGGAAATATCTGTTTTAAGGTCCCCTGAGTCCAAAAAAGGTGGTTTTTAGCAAATTTTCTGTGTGTGTGAACAGCATAGCTCAAAAACGGAAAACCATAAAAAGCTGAAACTTGATATTACATTTAGATATCACCATGGGATCTGACGGTGCATTATCTGTCATAATTCCTCAACCGGAAGTACCACTTTACTAGTTTTTTTTTTTTTTTACGTTTTTGCGATTTTCTCAAAAATGGCTCCGATGATTTCCTTTAAACTTGGTATATCAACTACACATACAAAGTGCTACAACTTTTATTTGAAACATTTCTCTGGGAAAATTCATTTAAGGGCACTTCTGAGGGTGGGGAGGGGTTAGATTTTCAACTAAAGTGCTGTTTCAGTTTATTAGACAATTCTATCATCTAAACAATGTTAATTATTATTAAATATGTTGTTGAAATTCCGAGTTTGAAAAAAATCGGATAACAGGAAGTGCGTTTGTTTCAACACTTTATTAAATGAGTTTTTTCAGTTTTTCGCGATTTTCTTAAAAACTCCGTATATAAACTAAACAGGCAAAGATCTACATCTTTTATTAAAAACATTTCTCTGAGAAAATTCATTTAAGGGCACTTTTAGAGGAGGGGTGGGATTACGGCTTCCTCTAAAGTGTTATCATAGTTGATTATATAATTCTATTATCCAAACAAGATTAATTAGAAATAAATAGATGGCCAAAATTCCAAGTTTTAAGAAAATTAGTAAGCCGGAAGTGCGCATTAACTGAAAAGTTTTGTCAGTTTTCGACGAATTTCGTTATATTTGGTACACAAACTATATCATTTGTCAATTATAATTTTGAGAATAGGAGTAAGAGAAATTTGTGCGAGTGTTTCACACCAGTTTTTTTTTTTTTTTAATCTAATGAGTGTAAATGTTTATCAATCCTCTGTGAAGGTAAAGAATAAGCCAATAATGTTGTGTTTACGTTTTAACTCCACTATTAATCTTTCTATTTAGTTATTATGGAAAATAAACAAATAAATACTTTGTCCGGTTTATTGTCCTTGCGTGTTATATATTATATATACATATATATATTTTTCTAAGAACATAAAACTGTATTTCCGGTACAAATTAGTTTAAAATTGATACGATTGCATACTTTCTTTATACCTTAGAAATCAACATAGAAATAAATATCAAATTTTTGGGAGATTAAGGAGGTTGTGTAATAAAGTGACGAATCACAGTCATAGACAAGACAATCGATATAGTTCACATTTGTGAAATAAATAACTGAGGGGGAAATTTCAAACACGATTAGTGATGATGGAGTGAGGACAATTTGAATATTAAACCAGTAAGATTGAATAAGCACCAACACATTTTGGCAAATACCAAAAAATAGATGACCACATTAGAACGAGATAGAAAAATGACAATTAATCTTAAAAATAACATTATCCTAACCGTGCCAAAGAAATATTTAAACTACTTTAATTGGTTGGTAATTAGATTAAGATAGATATCTCGTGTGTGTGTGGAGGGTAGAGGGAACTTTAGAAAGGATTGCTATGATTTGGTCATCTTGTTTGGTGACAAATATTTTTGTAATTACATTCCAATAAATATATGTACTAATGCAGTAGAACTTATATTTTTGTTCATCGAAATATTTCCCCATTTGAATATGTTTGCTAACATCTGGTTGCTGTAATTACACCTGTCATTGCTATTATTATTACTATGTGTTTTGTCCAATTCCAATAAATCAGGAAATTCTTCCCCGTATACACCTTTTCCTCCTGGTACTTCAGGGGGGTTTACCGGTCCCCCGTTGCAAGCAATAGCATCATTTAACAAGAAGGGGATGTCACCACCATGGAACGACTTTTAGTGCAATGCCCGACCATAGCAGAAGTGCCGAAGCACTCCGCAGCTTGAGCCATTTATAGGTAGGTTGAGATACGCTCAACCAGCGCGCAGTGTGATCCAACATAGTGGTCATACTTCACTCCCAGAAGCTAGAGAAGGCACTCCCTAGCAGGCTGTGGTAAACCGCGCACACCCAGCAAATGCGCTTCCAGCTACGGGCTGGCACCGGGGTTTAATTTATATTACGAGCCTTCTGCCGCTCAACTCATTCCTCGGTGATTGGACTTATTGATTAAAACACGGTCACTACGAATCCTACCTCAATTGCAAACAATTGGCTCGGAAACTGGCTTGCGCCCCGTAGTTCAGTATTTCAACTCTAATGAGCTAGCGTGACTGATCGCACGGCCGCTGGATCGTCAGATATCAACTACTGATTCCTGTCCATTGCCTCAAATACAGGGGTTCCAGTAACCCAGGATACTTGCAGGCAACCCTGCAAAGGGAAAGGATCAGGATGGGTTGGAGGAGAGGAAATGGCTGATTGCATCCCGAAGGGTGGGTGATGGCGTCGCCACAGGCCTACGCCCAAATGTCTCTAGTTGTTTGAAGTAAGTGTAGTGGAATCGTTTATTGTGATCCCTGAGGTATGTAGTAGATGTCTTGAAGAGGGCGGAAGTTAGTTTAGAGATTTTTGGAAGTTAGTGCTAGAATTATTAACACTGAATTTATAAAAATAGACTGTATTTGTCAAATAATTTAAACGTGAGTAATGGTAACTATTAACAAGAAATACTTAGAAATAAATAGGAGATAAATAATTAATAAGTAATCTTGAAGACGTACTGAAGTTGAGGGGACGTAATGCCCTCTTCCAATGGGGCGAAGTTTATATATTAGTGTTAGCAACACTCACATCAAGACATCTGTCCTAGTGTGCGACCTTGGTTAGTTCGGTGACCAGCGATTTAGTTCAGTGGCCAGCTTATCGGTGCTTGCTTTGATGTAAAGTATTGACCCTTGGTTTTGTTTGTTTGGCCGCGGTCTTGTCTTGAAGACAGTGGCCGGCTCGGCCACTAGTTATAAATTATTCTGTCTTTAGTTATGTGTTGTGAAGGTTTGATATTGCTATGACCTTGACTTGTCATTACATAAGTGTGACAAAACTAGATTTTACTTTCCACACAAGAAGGACTCATACATATCTTATTAGAAGATACGACTTGTCCAGTGCAGGGTGTTCCTTTAAGTCGCCTCCTACGATAGGCAGGGACCTACACGGGGAAATAAATCAGGACAGAATAACATTGAGCTGAACCAGCTGACAGACATTGAAGCGTCTCTCGGCAAGGACTCACGAAGCCACGCAAGGAATAAAGTTCGCCAGAGAAATAAAACCATCATATCCTCGTATATTTGATTTTTACCTTTTCTTTCTCTTACTACAGTTACATTTCCGAAATTTCCATCGGAAATGTTTTATAAACCAAAATATTTTCAAGATAATATCTTGAAAATAGAATTCGCTGAATATGAGGATTTTTTTTGTACAAAAATTTCACACAACTTTCTATTCTAGAGTTCAAAGTTTTAATTGCTAAATTTGCTACCAAACTGCAATTAACCGAATGTTTAGTTGCCTTAATATGTTAGATGGTGCTAACCTCCCAGAATACCATCAAATTATAATTTTTCAAAAAAATCGCTGAAGCTGTTTTCTAGAAAATGGGAAAAATTGTTCAAATCGGATTTATACAACATTCTTACATATTTGTTGTGGTGGTTGGTTGATGGGCGAACGCCCGAAACCTCGATGACCACAAAATGAAGCAGGCTACCACGGAAAATGTCTCTGATTCTTACATATCATTACATTACTTTACATTTTATTTTATTAGTTGTGGGAGAAGCTAGCAAATGTAGAAATAGTACCTTCTTACTTTGTCTTACTGCTAAGAGAAAGTATTGTGACCATGTGTAATTATCGAAATAAATTTTCAGGTTTTTTTTTTTTTGAGGGTTCGGTACTGCGACCATTGTTGATCTATTTACACCTTCTGGTGCCGAAGATGAGCTAGCTCATCTACAGCACCCCCTCCACGTTAAGCTCCCTAAGGAATCCCAAAATCCTGGAAGGTTTTAGGGTAGGTATTTCCTACCTATCTGGTAACGGCCCAGACTATTAAATCTTCTTTGAATGACGGCATCACAGTCTGTGAGGAGATGTATCGGAGTTTCCTCCATTTCTCCACAGAATCTGCATGTGCCATCAGTATCTTCTAGGCCAAGCTTCCTCAGGTGTCCCCTGAGTCTGTAATGCCCCATAAGGAATCCCCGTAAGAATAAGGATCCTATTCTAACTCAGAGTGATGCAGGCTTTCGACCTTTCCTGGTTATAACCACCCAGACAGACTTTGGCCTCTCTCAGTCCCGGGATGGTATCCCAGAGACGAGCTCTTTTCGCCACCTCCTTCTTCTTGATTTCTACTAAGAGTACTTGGTCACTTACTCCACAAAAAGGGCTACCGGCCCAATGAGAGGAGATACAGTGCCTTCTTTTGCCAGGGTGTCGGCTACCTGATTATCTGCCACGCCGACATGTCCCGGCATCCATAAATATAGGTTATGAGCTCTCTGAAATATATATTTTAAGGTCTATTAAAACTGCTTTTTAGATATGTCACTCTGTGTTTGGGTGTTTTGTGTGTGTGTTCTGTATGTAATCAAACCTGGTGTTTGATTTTGGGGGGGTTTACCAGTCCAACAATAAAAAGTTTGGTCATAATCGGATAATAGAAATGGATTTTTAATTTTAACCAATTTTCTCAAAAACGATTTTATCGATTTCCTTTAAATTTGCCTTCCAACTTCAACATAAAGATCTACAAAAAAGGATCTGTGGAACCAACCACCACAACAAATAAAGATCTACAACTTTTATTTGAAATATTAAAATTCATATTAAATGGTTCAGGATAGATTGTAACATTAAGTTAACCTCGATAGATCATTTAGAATAATATTTGAGGCCTATAAACAGATTGCTCAATTAAAATTGCATATTGTTCAGAAACAGTCTCTTTGTAACAGTAGTTTGTGGCTTTCGTGAAAACTGCAGCTAGAGAAAATACTGTGAATTTTGACTCGAGATATTTCTCTTACCGTAAGAGCGAGTAGTACAGTCGATCAAGATTTTAAAGAATTACAAAAGTCTATTAAGTCGCTATGTTCACTTTTTCAGTTTTTTTTTTTCAACTCTTCTAGTTTAAATTTCCCGTTCTGTCTTTTGTTAAAACTTAATAACTATTTGAAAAAGAAAGTTAAGCGATGGTACCTTCACTGCTGCCATTTTCCTCACCCAACAACTGGTTTCGATGGTCTTGTGTTCGAGAATGGCGGGCGATCAATCAACCTCGGGCTCTTCCAACTTCCTAGAGAAGTTATGAAGGACGTTACGAGAAACTTGGTGCCATCCAAGATCGCGAATAATTAATACTGCTAATGACCCACCGCTATCGATGCGCGCGCGTAAAAAAAAATTAACAATAAGAATAAAATCATAGTTCTTATCTTACTGCTGTTATTTGTTACTGCTATTACCTTTTACTACGGTACTGCAATAAATACTGTGATCTTGTGCAAATAGATGCTTTGAGATCCCCTGAAGAGTATAAAATAAATTGACGAATGCCTTAAAATATATCATTTTAAGAAACTCAAGAGCAGAAATGAACTGGAAAAAAAAACATCTTTCCTCTCATATGTTGTAAATTGCGCGTTTCTGGACTTAATACACTTTTGCCAGAGGGTACAGATATCTATTACAGAGTTGATAGTAGTTATCTATCACACATATCTACTACTACAGAGTTCGGCATGAAGGTTCTATGATCAAATCCATCAAGCGGAAATGCGTCTTCAAGAACAGTTTTGATGTTGACATAGAAAATCGGGTATTTGTGTCATAGGAATGTTAGTTATTAAGTTAGTTAAGACACACCGGGGGGGGGGGGGGAGGGGTACATTTACAGTTCCCTGGAAGTTCGTTTTCATCTAGATCACTTGATATGAAACTTGAAACATCTGATGTCCCTATAAAATAGTCGTTAAATCACACAGTGACAGAAGAAAAGCGGAAGTGAGATGATGAATATAGTTTGCCGATTTTGTTAGTTAGATGTCTATATACTGTGGTGCCTTCACAACAACTGTCTGAAAAGTGTCTTCAAAAAGTTTTCCTTGTACTGTACAGAAATACAAGGGCGATATTGTCTCGCCGAATTGTGTCAAATGAATGTTAGCTGTTTTCACTTTTATTTTTAACTGGAACCACCATAATAAATTATAGTTTACAAATAGTTATTGTTACCAAATAAAAATAGAAAACAAATAAGATGTTGATTGAAACGTTAGTAAGATGCGTGGCTAGTATATCTAATATAGCAACAGGTAGCGATCTCTTATAGTATATAGTATACTTTATTACTATAGATTTTTACAGTTCCCTGCTAATTGCGAGTTAATCGCTTAGATACTTTACTTTAATTATCTGTAATAAAAAAAATTGCTTATTGGTTGTATAAATTAAAATGTGATTAGATAGATTAGACTTTCAGTGAAAGTTGTGACTTAGAAATAATAATACTAATGAGAGTGAGAAAAAATTATAAAAGTATTCTATCCACAAATAGCCCTCCTAAAAATACACTCCTTTTAATAACTAGAACAGTGATTAAGAAAAGTAAATTTGCACATAAATAGATACATATAATGGACTTACACCATTTTTTCATAAGTAAGTCCAATGTACTTTGACAAAGATATAAATAAAAACTACTTTGCCCTAGCTTATCCCGCAGTGAAATTTAATGCTTATTATAACTATTTTTTTGGGAAAGTTAAGCGATGGTACCTTCACAGCTGCCATTTTCCTCACCCATCAACTGGTTTCGATGGTCTTGTGTTCGAGAATGGCGGGCGATCTATCAACCTCGGGCTCCTCCAACTTCCTAGAGAAGTTATGGAGGACGTTACGTGAAACTTGGTGCCATCCAAGGTCGCGAATATTAATACTGCTAATGACCCACCGCTATTGATGCGCGCGCGTAAAAAAAATTAACAATAATGATAAAATCATAGTTCTTATCTTATTGCTGTTATTTGTTACAGCTATTACCTTTTACTACTGTACTGCAATAAATACTGTGATCTTGTGCAAATAGATGCTTTGAGATCCCCTGAATAGTATAAAATATTTTGACCGAACGATGTGTGTGTGTGTGTGTGAGAGAGAGAGAGAGAGTGTGAACAAAGTATCAGAAATAAAAGTCGGTAGAAGCTAAACTTGGTATTCCGTTTTGGTACTACCACTTCATCAGAAACAAAGCTTTAGGGCATCGTTAAGTAGGCCATACAATTCGAAGATCTACTGAGAAGATAGGAATCATCAACAAAGCAATCACTATTCTGTTTAATGAGTTGGGCAGTAATGATAGAGTTACCCTTTCTGGTATCAGGGGTTACCCATTCTATGCCCCTCGCAAAGCTGGTATATCTCTAAATAAAGAGCTTCCATGCCTTTGCCTCCACGGCTTAATTCATAGGATCTGGGAGAAGTTCCTCATCTGTATATACTTAATTAGAATGTTGGAATAAAAATGAGTAAATACTCTGAGTATGAGCAAAAGGTGGGAGCAAACAATAAAAGTGAGGTAACTACAAAACAAAAATGATTACGCAATCATTACTCACCAACTGTGATCATATATGCTCAATATTTGGGTTGGTTATATATATATATATTTTTTTTCTACGAGTGATCCTCTCAAGAGAGATTTTATTTTTCCACATATGCGATTACAAATGTTACATGCTATTAATTACATGTAATTTACGGGGGTAGTGGGGAGGGGAGCTGAAAAACGTATTCTATGCATGTTGCAACTATCTGTCATATGACAGGATACTGTTTGAATTTCGTTTACTTCTAAATATAATCTTCAGCTAGATTGTTTTGTTTTAAACCAATTTCAATGTAACCATTTAAGGATTTTTAGAAGTAACTGAATATGTCACAACTATGAAGGTTAGGTTGCCATTGAAAAAGAGTTACTTTTTTTTTGTTTGGAAAAATATGTAAGGTTGGTTGGGGGAAGGGTGCCCCATGTTTTCCCTGAAGTGTTATTTCAGTTTATTATATCATTCTATCATCTATAAAGTATTAATTGCAATATTCCAGAAGATTTGGCGGACAGTCTCTTCTTCTGAGTGACTCCAAAACAGTCTGCCACCAGACATTATCAAAGGCCCCAGCTATGTCCAGGAATATTGTGAGGACATATTGACATATTTGTGCCCACTGCCACGCGCCAATTCCAGGATCTTCGATATTGCATCTGTCGTCGATCTTCCCGAAACAAAACCATACTGGCTGGGACTGAAACTGATGAAGCTTTTCAAACTCATTATAATCAGTTTCTTCAGCAGTTTCCCAAAAACAGGTAGGAGTTGTACCAATCGATACGACTTTGCATCATCGATGGGCTTGTTCCCATCTTTATACAATACTTTAACAAGCCCTGTTTTCCATTGTCTCAAGCATCCACTGAAAAGGTCAAGCAGAGATACTGGCTTAAAACGTCCTCATTTTTCCGAACAATTTCTCCATTTATTATATCCATTCCTGGAGGCTTTTTATCTTTGATTACGCCAATAACGAACTTCACATCATATATATCAAACACTGTTATGGATTCATCCAGAGCAGGTGACTCATAGGCAAATGCTGCAAATGTATCCTCAGGGCGAAGTACTTTCAGTAAGTGCTGAGTTGACTCTCGCCAGGACCCGGCACCCGATACTCCATCTATATTTAGACTAGCTAGTATCAGGTCTGTCTTCATCTTATTTGACTGCATCTTGTACACAATACCCCAAGGATCTCTATTGCCTTCTGATTGCACAAACTCCCGCTTCTATCGTCCAAAGCGTCATCGTGCCACATACGTGACCAAAGAGCTGACACAGATCGTCAGAGACAATGCACTCCTCGAAGTGCCTGCCTCTATCATTCAAAGCATCATCTTGCCACATGGGTGACCATGCAATTATATCAGCGGCCACATCATCTTCTTTCCCCTGTTTTCTTGCAAAAGTCGACATACATGGGCTATAGTCGACGTTATGTCGCAGACGGCTGCAGTACAGGCTCACCAGCATCAGCTCGACGCCATTTGCGGCAGTTAACAGCACACAGGTACAATGACTGGTGCTGTACTGAGTGAGTACGCAATAGAGTGATATCTGGATTGCACACCGCAATAGCAGTCCATACGCCTCCATCACGGAAGCGTGAACGATACGATGCTGCAACCCCAGGCCCTTAACGCTCAATTTGAACATGTAGGGCTCCTGGGTTACCGCAACGTCTATAGATGAGTTCCCGTGCCCCGGCCATTACTGTTTTGAGCGTTGCGCATTTAGCTGCAACACTCTCAGCCACTATCCTAAAATCATGTTGACCCCTGAATGGGCTTCTTCCATAATCGGTGTTAGCCCGCTGTCGGCCTAGAGCGTTCAGGTGCGCTGGGCATTTCAAACTCTTTACAGAGTGGCCGTGCGGCTTGCGGAACACTTTACAGGCAGCACATGTCGGGGCCGCGGTTTTATTTGAGCACTTTTCGTACACATGTCCTTTGGCGGCATAGTATCCGCAAGTTTGCTCTTTTTCCTTCCGAACTTCGCCCTGGGCCCATTCACTTGACACTTGTAGCAGCGTTTTCGACCAAGCTCCATAAGCTGGGATTGAAACATTCCCCGAATTGCGAATCGGTGAACGGGACACACTGCATCACGCATTCTTCCGATATCCTCTCCTTGACGAGGCAAGAATCCATATGGAATTCAAACTGAAAAGGAGGGGCGACCATTGGCCGGGAGATGTAAAGAATTGATGAAAAGTGCTATAAATGTTAAAGACTTTTGAGTTTGCTCGCGTAGTAGCGGAAATGCGAAGGACTAGACGGATATGTAGAGGTCCGCCATGTAGCAGGATGGTAATTTGCCTACTATGTAGGCAATGCTAAGTGAGTATAAGCACCGATTTTGGCGCTATGCGCTAGGCACGGTGGCCTGGAGCGTATTCTATTTTTTTTTTATTTTTGGCTGACAGATCTCCCTGACAAAATAACTGTAGATGAATTATTATTAATAATATTAATTGATTTTAATGCAAAGATAGAATATTCTTTAAATGATCGTAATGGTAGGAGCAACTATGGACAACATCCTGTTCTTATTGAAGTCATGGAGGAGAAACTTTCTATGAGGCCTACTTGATAATTAATAATAAAATTTGTGAATATTTGTTTTGTTTAGAGGATGGTGAATACATGTCATTTGGACTGTCCGGTGAAGACCACAAGAGTGCCATGGTCGGAGCTGATGTGGTGACTGCCTGGGTCGATCAGACCACAATGAATGGGTACGCCCAAGATTATAACCTTGATTCCAAGTCACAGTGTGCCGGCACTAGAGGATCTTGTCCGGACTACAGAATTGAGGTATGTCTCTTGATATTATTCTTGGAAAAATCTCTTTAGCCAGTAAACTATCGTAGATCTGTGTTCAGTTGAAGGCAGTCATATTCTGACGACCTGGCAACAGCTGCTCAGCTATGTTGTTGACATGACCGCCCGCCGCCTTTTTCATCATTCTATGCGAAAATGAATTAATTAGCGGCGTCCGGAATTCCGCTCTATAACATTTTCTTTATTACAAAGATTTGTTTTAACTGTTGTTCCTTTTACTTAAAATAAACAGCTTAGATCGCAGTCGGTATTTGACCGTAAAAGGGCACAAACTCGTCAATGAAAATTTGGATCCTGAAAAATAATGTTTCAGTAAATTTATTTCATAATTTACATGCCTTAACTTGTACACCCACTGCATATCAAGTATATTTAAAAACAATGCAATTTTTCAAAATTCATTGAGATAAAACTTGTAAATAAATAAATTTTAAGAATTAAGCACAACAAAAGAATCTAGTCCTTTTGTTCTTGCTTTGGCCCAAACCCAAAAAGTTTATTGAAGAAAGTAAATAAAAAGTTGAAAAAAAAAAAATTTCGATTACTGAATCTTCTAGGTATATACTGTAAGGTTTTTTCCCTCTAAACTAGCTACTGCAACTAGTTATAAGTGGGTTCGTATAGATAAAATACTCTAAATTTCAATAAAGAAAACACCAATTTATTGTATTACACAATAAATTACAAAATACAACACTTAATAATAATTACTTCACAGTTTAAACCACAAAAGTTCACTTTGTTCACTTTTTATACACTTTCCACAAACGTACACTTCGTTTGTAACTAGGAAAATTCTGCAAAACTCTCTGCGGTCCCACTATTTATACCGGTGGAGAATTTTCTAGAATCTTCTCAATCCTTTCAGAAATAAGTAGAGTGCATCGCTAGCGCTTCCTAGCGGCCACTAAGAGAACTTGAGGTTCCTACTTCCTCTCCTAGATGGCACCACTGGCTGCGTTACAATACTGATATATATTGAATTGACTATATCTACTTTTTACCCTTTCTCACTACCGGAAGTATAGTAATTGTAATCATGCCAAATTTTTCAAACTGATAAAGACTGCGATTTTTCATTTTTGAGAAATTCTCTTCACATACAAGCGCACACACAGACACATTGACACATATATATTAGCCTGCTTTTGTAATCAATAACAAGAATATTTTTTTTTTAATATATCTTGTCCGCAATGCTGGATAACGTCTGGTATTTTATCCGTCGTAGTATGCATATTCCTTTTGTTTCTGACCAGTTTCGGATTTTCATCCATCGTCAGAGCAAATTCATATTCAGGTTCGTATAGAGACTTCACTTCTACTTAATGTTTCTGTTACACTCACACTTGTTGGTTGTATATATGTGTGGAGAGGTTATAAGGTTATGAACATAACCTTATAACATAACTTTACAACTTCCCACACATATACAACCAACAAGTGTGAGTGTAACACAAACATTAAACAGAAGTGAACTCTCTACACACGAACCTAGTGAATTTATTCTGACGATGGATGAAAATCCCAAACCCTGCTAATAACTATTAATATGCATGCTACGACGAAACATAAAAGACCTGATTTTTTTTTACATTCTCTCGCCATCCAGAACTGCGAAATACTGAATTTTTATTTTAGCCTATCGTGATTTTCTCAAAAATACCCCAACGATTTTCTCGAAACTTTGCTCAATGAAGCGTATATATATATATAATTAAGCATAAACCGCTTAATTGGAAACATTATTTTCAGGAAATGAGAATTTTAGGTGGATTTTGTAGCGGTCTACCTGGTAAATCCTTAATTCCAACATATGTTTTTTTGCAGCACCCTACTAAGTATATTTCAATGTGATATTAAGTCACATAATCATTAGTAATAATTCCAGATTTGGAGAAGCTTGTCAATTAGATGAACTGTGAGTGTTACAAAGCAGATATTTTTTATTCGAACACAACCATATTTGTTCGGAGAACACAACCAAAATAGTTTAGAGAAAATAACCATACTGCCCAGAGAATACAACCACATTTATCAGGGATTTTCCAGTGACATTCGTCATCTTAAAC
This sequence comes from Triatoma infestans, assembly GCA_011037195.1. NCBI lineage: Eukaryota > Metazoa > Arthropoda > Insecta > Hemiptera > Reduviidae > Triatoma > Triatoma infestans. Next base: position 122,912 of record JAAEAF010002595.1, on the reverse strand, counting down.
TGAAGTAGGATCGTGGTAACTTATGAGAATATGACAATTATTCATTGCGATTTTTCTTCATTAATTTCAATTATATTAATAATTAATAGTGGGCAGTACATATCACATCAGCTTCCTTGATTTCTCAAAAATTCATTTTTCATATCCGGCGGACTTCAAATCATGCATTTCCGGTAAAATTCAACATAGAAAATTTGAGCCCCCTTCAATATATGCTAGTTTTTCGGATGCTATACTACGAATGTAGTAATTGCTTGTATAGTGGTAATAAAATGTGATATTTGTGCAAGTGTACCAATCGATAATGCGATTATCTCACAACATTAACCAATAACTTGCGGACTATGAGTCAGTGATACAATGTGGCTTTCATAGCATGATTACAGATCTAACCTAGATATGAGAATTAATATTTAGCCTTAACTTGACCTCAAAAGGAGTTAATCTGAACTTTCTGACAACTGGCTCACCTTTATCACAGACAATGGCAAACTTTTACTTGCATAATTTTCTTTGTCATGATTTTTTTTAATTTTAATTTAGAACCATTAGTGTATGTAACTTGAACTGCTAACAGACCATGTTTTCTTTTCTTTATATATGTAATTGTATGAATTAAATAATGATACATATTTTTTATTATTATAAATGTAATCAAAATAATCTTAAATATGTGTATTTATGTATTTACTAGCCAGTTTAATTATATTATCAACAGTTTTTTTTTTTCTGAGAACTTGAAATAGCCAATACGTTTCTTCTGGTGGCCGTATGTACATGCCATTATTTGCCAATAACTGGATTAAAAGTCCCATTCCAATTGAATTACAGTCTTTTTCATTATGCCTTGATGACTGATTCTCTCTAGCTGAACTTCAATCTGTACTTGCCGAAACAAAATTGAATAAAGCCCCGGGTCCAGACCGTGTGCCCTACGAATTTTTGAAAATGCTCCCACAATATTACTCATTAATTTGCTCAATTTGTTTAATCATATTTATGATACATCCAGAGTTCCCATCCCTTTCTTGATGTCTCTTATTTTCCCGTTATTTAAAAAAGGCGATCTACATGCAAATGATAACTACAGGGGTATCTCTTTTAATATTTATTGGCAAGCTGTCTAATAGGTTACAGAATTGGATTGAAGAGAAACATGTATTAAGTGACTTTTAGGGTGGGTTTAGGAGGGGCTTTTCTACATGTGATAATAATTATGTCTTGACTGGTTTAATTCATTTAAAGTACAAAGTAAAAAAGGGGAAAGTTTATGCATTCTTCGTTGATTTTTCTTCTGCCTTCGACTCTGATGATAGAAACTCACTTTTTTTAAGCTTAATAATCTGGGGTTGTCGTAGAAGTTCATAAGAGTTTTGCAGGGTCTATATTGCCACACTGAATTTGTATTCTGGAAGGTGAATAACTTTCTGATTGGTTTGAAACCTTGACAGGTGTCAAACAGGGTTGCATTCTGAGTCCCTCTCTCTTTTCTCTCTTCATCGATGATTTTCCTTCTTATTTGGGTGGTGGGGTAAGAACTAAAGACCGATTAATTAAGGTATTAATGTATGCAGATGATGTGGCATTGTTAGCTGAGTCTCCGCTTTCATTACAGAAGATGATCCACAATTTAGAAATATACTGAGATCTTTGTTATCTTAAAGTTAGTATAGATAAATCCAAATTTATGATTTTTCAAATTAAGAAATGCTTTGAGAAATGATTTTTCAAGTTAATTTCAAATGAAAAATGGAAGTTCAATCGGGATATTGTTGACGTTAATACTGACAAATATCTAAGCGTCCTGTTAAATCCGCAGTTAAATTTTAAAGAACATTTTCTGAAAAGTTAAAATAAGCTACATTGGGATTGAACCGAACCCTGGGTAACTTATTGTTTAAAAGGAATGTTGAGTTTTCTACCAAGTGGAGAGTTTTGAGGCAGTGGCTAGATCAATTATCTGCTATGGTGTGCAGATATGGGTTTTTTCAGAATACAGTGAAATTGAAAAATTTCAGCTTATTGCGTTAAAAAAAATCTTTCTCTTCCGATTTATTTCGAAACACAAATTGAAACTTTGTTTCTGTATACTTTAAAATTGCACTCGATTTTTGTGACTTAAACTTTTAGAAATTTTAATAAGCTGTCTTATTTGATTTCTAAAGAATTGGTGCAGTTTAGAGTGTAGAGTAAGATTTGGTTCAGGCTTGGACAACTAGAGCACAGGAATATTCCATCCAATTTGCTCCTTCTAACTTGGATTCTGAGTCAATTAAACCTGTTCCAAAATCAATATGGGGTGGTATTCAATCAGATTAAAGATCCACACATTTAGCTAAAGTATCAGCCGCTCGTTATCATACCATTTACAAGCATCTCGACCACAATATGTGTTACATCAATCAGTTTAACTTAAATAAATCAAGCCTCATTTTTAATTGAGAACTAAAAGGTTAAGTCTTAATTATCAATCATGGAGGCAGAATTATAATTACCATTTGCTCACTATGTAATTTGGGTACATACTCATATCTCGTATGAAGGAGTTTTTCATTTTTTATGTGAATGTCCTATTTTATCCCCTTACCGCTAACCATGCTTTGGCATTTGTCTATGGACAGGTGTTTTACTATTGTTTATGGAGAAGACTGGAATGTTTTATATCTATTTGCTACCTTTACTCTATTTTATTCTTAATCAATGAATTTAATTTCAATTAATATTGAATCAGTTTTTATGTTGTTATTATTTTTGGCTCTTGCCTTAATCTCTGTTTCTTTATTTATTCTTATTAAGGATTATTTGTAATTTTCATGTACTTTTTCGCTAGTTTTTATTATAATCATTTTAGTCAATTTATACATATTGATTATCAAACTCGGCAGACGGACGCCCTGACCCAATGTCTTTTAATTGTCTAAACTTACAAACTGGATATTGTATCAATTCTAGAGTAAAACATTATTATTATTATTATTATTATTATTATTATTATTATTATATTATATTATTATTAGTCTTTTTCATTATAATAATTGTTATGACCCTCTTTTTCTTCTTGCATTCCCATTGTCAGCGCAAATAAAATGAAATTAGTAGACCTTGTACGTTGGTGTTGCAGCCAAACACGGAGAGTGTACGTCTGTTGAATGCGGCGCTAGTTAACGGCTACTCCATTGTGACCTACCAGAGGCCGCTGAAAGCTCACGACGGTCTAGACAAACCCATCTTCACCAACAGGAGTCAACCGATCGTCTGGGCAGTTGGCCCGCTCAATTCCAAATCTGAAGTATCCTATCACAGTATCACTTCTAAAGGTAAAACTTATACAAACCTATTTCTTTCATGTTAAATTTTTAAATAAACATAACTTCCGACTTTAACATTTCCATATTTATATATATTAGGCAAAGAGGTTCACCAGGTATTGAGCCAGCGTCCCCATACAAATAGCGCCAGGTAGTTTTCTTGACACTCGTTTGAAAACGTCGCATATGACATTTAGATAATTTATTTTCGCAAATATTAGAAAAAGCGAAATTAATAAATAATTGGTAAACACTAATATTCGCAATAAATTTTAGTTTTGTTTTAATTAAGCATAAGAATGGGGATACCTACTTTATTTCCTATATATTTCTTTATTTGATGTGAAATACTCGCATGATTTTTTCCTTACTGCAGTTTAATAAAGGCGCGCCAACCTCTCAGTTCCGGCTCTTCGGACCGGGTTCTCTTGTTACAGACAACACTTCCCTTCAACGATTAGTGAGCTGTAGAGGGTCCTGGGGCGCAAATATCTAAGAGCAGCACTACTGTATTTGAACCCAGGACCTCCAGGTTACTAATCCAGTGCGCTGTTACTGCGCCTCTATTACTGAGCTTATTATACTTGTAATAGTACCGCAAAGACAATGCAGCCACAGCAGAGAGAAGAGTGGCTCTCTCTGTGTACTACAAAGATAATGCAACCACAGCAGAGAGAAGAGCGGCCCTCGCTGGATAGCAGAGACTAGGCAAGCTAGAATGGGAGAACCTCTGTATATAAGCCAGTGGGAATCTATCTAGAGGTTATCTATCAGATACAACCATACAACTGTACATCGCATCGTGTCATATCTCTACTTTCACCATTCATTCTATCATTTTCATTATAAAGCCCAGTGCAGTTAGTGTAAACTTAGCTACATTATATTAGTGTCTTCATATCTCGTTCATTCAATCAAACATTGCAATATTTACTAAGTGTTTTGTTGACCTTAACATTACCTGAATACGGAAGGTAGAAAGCGTCACTGAGTAGTTGGTGTTTAGGACACGCGGCGGGAGGGCTATGTATGACTGCATTGTACACCATCACACAGCAGTACCATCAAACTCCAAAAAGTTCAATATTAGTACATTTTAGTAGTAAAAATATTGCCTTAGTTTCCTAGAGTCAATATTTTTGGAAAAATTCTTCAGATGAAAGTGATAAGATTATAGAATACAGCAATGTAAATTAAATATGGTTTACTACTTCAGTTGTGTATTATGTTCATCAAAATGAACAAAAATGTTGATATAAATCATATGTTCGCAAAACAGCTGTTTTTCAAGTTCACTCATATCTGTGTAGAAATTGAATTATTATTTGTTTAATTTAAGTCGCGTCAACATGTAAGGCCATTGGCGCCTGGAGGCTCACTCACTGCACTGTACAATTTATTTCAGTTGCAGCTGGTGCATAAAAGCACTGCGACACTGCAGCACCCCCAGAAAATGACTAAAAAAAAAAAAATTTCAATTTATGATAAAAAATATTAACATAACAATATCTTTGCATAATTATTATTTAAATACTATTTATAAATCCATATTTAAAAAAAGAATTATTTCATCAACCGTGGCTTGTTGATATTGACCGCTGCCCAATTCGCAGTGTCAAAAATGCTCATATTCGTGTATTTCCGGCAAGCTCCGACTGCCTTAATAATGTGACCCAATTAGTGCAATAGTGGCCGCTCGCCGGGCAGCGTTGATTGAAATTTTACACGATATCATAGGTTATATTACACAAAAAAAATATTTTTATTATGTTCGTTAAAGGTTTAAGGGCAAATTATTATTTTTTTTGTATGCAATAATATAATTTTTTATAGAATAAAAATATACAAATAAATAAATATTATTTTATATGTTTATCAAGATGGGTGTTAGGATTTTCTCAATTAACATTACCCAAAATGATTGAAATAAAAGAAAACAAAGGTTTTTCTATTCCTAACTGCAAGTAGCAGTTACTTTCTCTTACGCCTAGTAAGAGGAAGTATTGTAATCGTGTCAAATTTTCGGTATCGATTTTCACCGGAAATATCCGTTTTGAGGTCCCCTGAGTCCAAAGAAGTGGCTTTTAGCAAATGGTCTGTGTGTGTGTGTTTGTGTGTGTGTGTGTGTATAGGTATGTATGTATGTGAACAGCATAGCTCAAAAACGAAAAACCGTAGAAAGATGAAACTTTATATACCGTTTAGGTATCACCATGGCATCTGACAGTGGGTCATCTGTCAAAATTTCTCAACCGGAAGTACCACTTTACTTGTTGGTTTTTTATTTTTTGGCGTTTTTCACAAAAATGGCTCCAAACAAAAAGTGTTTGGAAAGTTTGACGCAAGAAATATACATTGAAAACCCTATGTAGGTTTGGAAAGCATGGCGTCAGAAATTTTAACCGGAAACCTATGTTTGTTTAGTAAGAGTCAATGAAAAAAAAGCATTGGAACAATTTTCAAGAAAATACAAAAAAAAACGAAAAAAGAATTGGTAATATTATATTATATCTGAGAGCACAATGTGAGACACTTTCTACGGCTCGGTCAGGTGGTAAGTTATAATTGCGGTTTACTTTGGGAAAGTAGTTAAAATGAAATTAAGCTGTGAAAACGTGTAATGGAATCCTTGATACATATGTGGTGCATGTTTGAATTATGTTTCCCTATTATTATTATCCTTTTTTTAATATTACTTTCTCTTACTCCTAGTAAGAGGAAGTATTGTAATCGTGTCAAATTTTCGATATCGAGATTTTACCGGAAATATTCGTTTTGAGGTTCCCCTGAGTCCAAATAGTGGTTTTTAGCAAATAATCCGTGTGTGTGTGTGTGTGTGTATATGAACAGCATAGCTTAAAAAAGAAAAACCGTAGAAAGTTAAAACTTGTTATCCGTTTAGGTATCACCATGGCATCTGACAGTGGGCCATCTGTCAAAATTCCTCAACCGGAAGTACCACTTTACTATTTGTTCTTTTTTTGCGATTTTCTCAAAAATGGCTCCGACGATTTTCTTTAAACTTGGTGTATCAATTACACATACAAAGAGCTACAACTTTTATTTGCAACATTTCTTTAGGAAAATTCATTTAAGGGTAGTTATGGGGGAGGAGTGGGGATAGGTTTTCATCTAAAGTGCTATTTCAGTTTATTAGACAATTCTACCATCTAAATAATGTTAATTACAATTAAGTACGTTGTCGAAATTCCGTGTTTCAAAAAATCGGATAACAGGAAGTGTGTTTACTTTACCACTTTACTAAATGATTTGTTTCACTTTTTTTCGCGATTTTCTCAAAAATGGCTTCGACGATTTTCTTAAAACATATTTATATAAGCTAAACATACCAAGATCTACAACTTTTATTTAAAACATTTCTTTAGGAAAATTCATTTAATGGCACTTTTAAGGGACGGGTGGGGTTATGTTTTTCTCTAAAGTGCTATCGTAGTTGATTTATACAATTCTATCATCCAAACAAAATTAATTAGAAATAAATTGATGGCTAAAATGTCGTGTTTCAAGGAAATTAGTTAACCGGAAGTGCTCTTTTACAGAACTGTTTTTTTTTTTTTTTTAGTTTTCGTCGTATTTGAATTAATTTGTGGCACACAAACTATAAAATTTGTCAATTATAATTTTGAGAACTGGAGTAAGAGAAAGTTGTGTGAGTGTTTCACACCAGATTTTTTCCATTTCAAACTATTTTGATTGGGATGTAGACCAACCAAATCAGGGGGTTGTAGATTTGTAGTAATGTGATGACGTTGACGAATATTAATTATTTTTCATTTAGCTTATAGTAGTTAGTCACTAGTCGGCTTTACTCGACCACATTTCTCTATAGTCTCCCTAGATGTTTCACCCTAATCTGGAGAGAGAGTGCTAGGTGGATGTAGAGGAAAGTGACCTGTTGCACCACAAATAGGCAACTTGCAGCACGCATTCTCTACATAACTCACATCATCCCGCCATTGCCAACTAAATATTAACTTTCACTCTCATCGTAGCCATTATTACATCATATACACGAAGGTCATCTAGTAGAGAGGCTAATTGTTGTATTTTAATGTGGTGTTATTAAATGAATCTCATAATTTACAAATTCTGTTGCCTCATCTCTCTACTTAAAAAAAAATAAAATAAACCTATGGCGTAAGGTTTTTTTTTTTTTTTAATGTCGGTCATAAAATACTGTTTGTTTGTAAGTACGAGCCAATTTTGCACTACTTGGTTACAGTGAATCTCCCAACCAACTAGATATCGTATCGACTCTGCGCTTCCAAAATGCACATTTCTAGAGAACTTGCCTTCGTTGAATGAGTATAATAAAGCTGGCTACACACGTAACTGCATACTTGAACGTTATACATCGGCTTGTACAGGCATACTTGATCGTTTGTATGAAAAACTTGCACAAGTCAGGAAATATTTTAAACTTTCATACTGCATACTTGTGCGACGCCATCTTGTTCATGTTTAACAGAACGTGTGTAGCAGGCACGTGTGTATCAGTCTCATGCACCGTGCACGCCAGAGCTTTGCGCTTGTTTTACTTTTCGAGTCCATATAAAGGGGGATATTATTAATTTTATCATTATGTCGGTTGATTTTACGAAAAGGACACAGAGAAATTATGGAAGAATTTATTCACATTTATGAAAGTGAACACTATTAATTTCATTCACACTTAAAATTAATGTTAATGTATTAATAAATTAATGTGTGAATAGCTTTTTCGTTTCTTCAGCCATTTTTTACACCACAAAGAACGATCTTTTCGTTGACTTTTTTTTTTGTAAACTGAAACAAGTGTTAGCTAAAGCGAGCTAACATCCATTGTCGCCATCTTTCAAGCATCTGCTAACACTCTTCAAGTACACGTGAGCCGTGTGGATCACAGGTATATTTGCGCAAAAGAACTGATCTATGCAGTTATATATGTAGCCATCTTTATAGAGGTTATTTATACCAGTCAACCAGCTGTTCTAAACTGATGACAGTGCTGCCAACTTATTATTGAAGACAGTATATATTGACTTATTTATTGTTGAATGACTCCCTTATGGTAGATAAAGCTTTGATCTAAATACACATTTTTAATTAAAAAAAAAATCTGGTGTAAAAACACTCACACAACTTTCTCTTACTCCTGTTCTCAAAATTATAATTGGCAAAGGTTATAGTTTGTGTACCAAATATAACGAAATTCGTCGAAAACTGAAAAAAACTGTTCAGTAAAAGCGCACTTCCAGCTTACTAATTTTCCTAAAACTTGGAATTTTGGCCATCTATTTATATCTAATATTATTATTTGGATGATAGAATTGTATAATTGTATGATACCACTATAGAGGAAGCTGTAATCCCACACCTCCCCTAAAAGTGCCCTTAAATGAATTTTCCCAGAGAAATGTTTTAAGTAAAAGATGTAGATCATTGCATGCTTAGTTTATATATGAAGTTTTAAGAAAATCGTCGAAGCCAGTTTAGAGAAAATCTCGAAAAAGTGAAAAAAATCATTTAGTAAAGTGTTAAAACAAACCACTTCCGGTTATCCGATTTTTTCAAACTCGGAATTTCAACAGCATATTTAATTCTAATTAACATTATTTAGATGACAGAATTTTCTAATAAATTGAAATTGAAGTTAAGATGAAACCTAACCCCCACCTCTCCCCAGAAATGCCCTTACATGAATTTTCCTGGAGAAATGTTTCAAATAAAAGTTGTAGCTCTTTGTATATGTATGTAGTTGATACACCAAGTTAAAAAAAAAAACGTCGGAGCCATTTTTGAGAAAATCGCAAATAAGTAAAAAAAAAAAAAAAGCTAGTAAAATGGAATGGTACTTCCGGTTGATGAATTTTGACAGATAGCCCACTGTCAGATCCCATGGTGATAATTAAACGGAATATCAAGTTTGAACTTTCTACGATTTTTCGTTTTTGATCTATTCTGTTCATATACACACACACACACACACACACACACACAAACACAGACCATTTGCTAAAAACCACTTTTTTGGACTCAGGGGACCTCAAAACGGATATTTCCGGTGAAAACTCGATATCGCTAATTTGACACGATTACAATACTTCCTCTTACTAGGAGTAAGAGAAAGTAAAAAAGTAAAAAATTTTTTTTTTTACACTTTCACGTGACTTTCTTCGTGACGCAATTAATAAAATTCTAAATGCCAAATCATCATCAAACTTTGGAATATTTTATTTTATAAAGGTTATTTGGCCCCCTTCTTACATAATATAATATAGGTTGTCACCTATAACCGTATAATGTAATTTTTTCGCTCAAAATAGCTTCGTGATAAAAACTGTTTCAGATTTTACATCATAAAATCAGTTTTTCCAAATATATATGTTTCAAATAAATGTTTATATAAAGCTTAAAAGAAAATTGTTAAGCCGTTTCGAGAAAAGCCCAGACAAAATCAGACACTGAGTAAGCTCTGCTTTAAAGGTGCGCCTGTGGTTAATAGATTTTCTTTAGATTCAGAACTCCAGCATTTCAGGACCTTCCAAAAATAGGTTTTCCTGGGTCCCTCACATTGTGACATGTGAGAGGACTTGCATGCGGATATTAAAGAAAATCGTTACAGCAATTTATTTCCTGTGAAAATTTTTGTTATCTTTTTTTCGAAATCTTCATGTCCGATGCAATGGTAGTCCTAAATCCTAAATCATTTCAAACGGAATATCAAGTTTCTTGCGATTTCTGTATATTGTTTGTTAACACATCCCACATTCTGTTAGCTAAAAACGTTTGTTTCATATTCCTGGGGCATTTCTAGAAAAATAATTGTAAAAAAAAATAAAATAAAATAAACCTATGGCGTAAGGTTTAAACATTGAGTGATCACACCAAACTTGCAATGTTTAATGCAATTCTCTTCAGATAATTTTTTTCACTTTCTCTTACTCCTAGTATGAGGAAGTATTGTAATCGTGTCAAATTTTCGATATCGAGTTTTCACCGGAAATATCCGTTTTGGCTCAAAAACAAAACACCGTAGAAACTTGAAACTTGGTATTCCGTTTAGGTATCACTATAGGATCTGACAGTACGTTATCTGTCAAAATTCCTCAACCGGAAGTACCACTTTACTTGTTGTTTTTTTTTTCTTTATTGCGTTTTTCTCAAAAATTGCTACGACGATTTTCTTCAAACTTGGTATATCAAATACACATACAAAGAGCTAAAACTTTTATTTGAAACATTTCTCTGGGAAAATGTATATAAGGGGCCTTTTGGGGGAGGGGCTGGGGTTAGGTAGCCATCTAAAGTGCTATTTCAGTTTATTTGACAATTCTGTCATCTAAATAATGTTAATTAGAATTAAATATTTTGTTGAAATTCCAAGTTTGCAAAAAATTGAATAACCGGAAGTGCGTTTACTTTACCACTTTAATAAATGATTATCCTCTTTTTCGCAATTTTCTCAAAAATGGCTCCGACAATTTTCTTGAAACTTCGTATATAAAAACTAAACATTCAAAGATCTACAACTTTTATTTAAAACATTTCTCTGGGAAAAATTCATTTAAGGGCACTTTTAGGGGAGAGGTTGGGTTATGTTTTTCTCTTAAGTGCTATCACAGTTGATTCATACAATTCTATCATCCAAACAAAATTAATTAGAAATAAATAGATGGCCAAAATTGCGAGTTTCAAGAAAATTAGTAAACCGGCAGTTTTGCTTTTACTGAAATTTTTTTTTGTAGTTTTCGTCGTATTTTGAGAACTGGAGTAAGAGAAAGTTGTGTGAGCGTTTTTACACCAGATTTTTTTTATTATGGGAAGTGGTAATTGGTAGGAAAACATAATTCACACTTTTTCTAATAACTACCGAAAAGCAATTTCCATTTTTATATTACTGCAAGAATATGTTATTATAAAGAATTTTCGTAACAGAGTATCATGGAAATATAAGTTTTTGAGTTTGTATATTTGGGAAAGGAAGCTAACTTTTCCTTCAATTTGCATCAACAAGGAATACGTTTTGAGGTTTCCAATCTATGAGAAATGTTCTTAGAAGTGATGTATACGTGTATGTATGTAGGAATCTATGTATATACGTGTATGTCTGTTATAGAAAAAATCTGGTGTGAAACACTCACACAACTTTCTCTTACTCCAGTACTCAAAATTATAATTGACAAATTTTATAGTTAGTGTACCAAATTTAATGAAATTCGTCGAAAAGTGAAAACACTGTCCAGTAAAACTATCCGGTTTACTAATTTCCTTGAAACTCGGAATTTGAGTCATATATTAATTTCTAGTTATTTCAATTTGGATGACAGAATTGTATAAATCAACTGTGATAGCATTTTAAAGAAAAACATAACCCCCCTCCACCAAAAGTCCCCTTAAATGAATTTATCAGAGGAAAAGTTTCAAATAAAAGTTGTAGCTCTTTATATGTATAGTTAACAACGCTGGTTTAAAGAAAATCGTTGGAGCCATTTTCGAGAAAATACCAGAAAACTGGAAAATATATTTCAGTAAAAACGCACTTTCGGTTATCTATTTTTTTTCAAACACGGAATTTCAACAACATATTTAATTCTAATTAACATTATTTAGATGACAGAATTGTCTAATATACTGAAACAGCAGTTAAGATGAAAACCTAATCCCACCCCTCCCCCAGAAGTGCCCTTAAATGAATTTTCCTGGAGAAATGTTTCAAATAAAAGTTGTAGCTCTTTGTATGTGTAGTTGATATACCAAGTTTGAAGAAAATCTTCGGAGCCATGTTTGAGAAAATTGCAAAAACGTAAAAAAAACAACTAGTAAAGTGGTACTTCCGGTTGAGGAATATTGACACATAACGCACCGTCAGATCCCATGGTGATACCTAAGAGTAATATCAAGTTTGCACTTTCTACGATTTTTCGTTTTTGAGCTATGCTGTTCACACACACACACACACAGACCATTCGCTAAAAACCACTTTTTTGGACTCAGGGGACCTCAAAACGGATATTTCCGGTGAAAACCCGATATCGAAAATTTGACACGATTACAATACTTCCTCTTACTAGGAGTAAGAGAAAGTAAAAATAATTCCAAAAGCAGACGCTCATAGAATGGTCAAGTTAATATGCATTTACTTGTCACTTTTGGTATCTGTTAAAAAGTTGTACGTCAAAATCAATCATTCGGAAATGCGAAATTTTTCCCAGTTTTTCGGACACTATCTTTGATTAATAAATAATGCGATTAATAAATAATTAGAAAATCTTCAGACTTTTCAAAAAAAAAGAAATGTTCAATTATAACTGTGAATATTGTAATAAAAAGGAAAGGATTCCATTCATTTTGAGAATCATTCTCTGTGATCTTGAGTTGTTCTCAACTTTTTATTTTCCAAATTTATACCTAAGTTTTTAAGTTTGTTATGTTTTGAAAATTATTTAATAATTTTATTTATTATTTTTATGCCATGAAAAAGACACAATATATTTGTCGAAACGTTGGCAAGAATTTAAGTTTTCTTATTTTTTTAAAAAGACCGAATTTCACAATCCTTTTCCTTAATATAAGAACGGTCGAAAAAGAATCTTCCACAATATTGTAATAAAAAAAAATCTGGTGTGAAACACTCACACAACTTTCTCTTACTCCAGTTCTCAAAATGATAATTGACAAATTTTATTCTTTGTGACCAAATTTAATGAAATTCGTCCGAAAACTGAAAAAACTGTTCAGTAAAAGCGCACTTCCGGTTTACTAATTTTCTTGAAACTCGGAATTTCAGCCATCTATTTATTTCTAACTAATTATGTTTGGATTATAGAATTGTATAATCAACTAGGATAGCACTTTGATGAAAATCTAACCCCACCTCTCCCCTAAAAAAGTGCCCTTAAAAGAATTTTTCCAGAGAAATGTTTTAGATAAAAGTTGTAGATCTTTGCATGTTTAGTTTATATACGAAGTTTCAAAAAAAAAATTATCGGAGCCATTTTTGAGAAAATTGCGAAAAAGTGAATAAATCATTTAGTAAAGTGGTAAAGTAATTGCACTTCCGGTCATCCGATTTTTTTCAAACTCGGAATTTCAACAACATATTTAATTCTAATTAAAATTATTTAGATGACAGAATTTTCTAATAAACTGAAATAGCACTTTATATAGAAACCTAACCCCACCCCTCCCCCAAAAGTGCCCTTCACTGCATTTTCCCGGAGAAATGTTTCAAATAAAAGTTGTAGCTCTTTGTATGTGTGTACTATAAGCTCTTTGTTTGATTTTTAAAGTTAAAAGAAAATCGTCGGAGCCATTTTTGAGAAAATCGCAAAAAAGTAAAAAATCCAACTAGTAAAGTGGTACTTCGGGTTGAGGAATTTTGACAGATAACGTAGTGTCAGATCTACAGTGATACCTAAACGGAATATCAAGTTTCAAACTTTCTACTGTTTTCGTTTTGAGCTATGCTGTTCACATACATACATACCCACACGGACACCACCACACACACAGACCATTTGCTAAAAACACTTTTTTGGATTCAGGAGACCTCAAAACGGATATTTCCGGTGAAAACTCGATATCGAAAATTTGACACGATTACAATACTTCCTCTTACTAGGAGTAAGAGAAAGTAAAAAGTGGTGTGAGGTGTTCGCAATAGATCAACTTGATGGGTATTCAATTTGTGGCAGAAACTGATTGAAATATAAGTTTCCAAGACGGGTAAATTATAAAGAGTTATTGGCGATTAGTTGGCCACATGTATTGGTGACTGTTGGACACATGTCAAGTGAGTCAAGAAGAGAACCCAGTATTGCTTCATAGTGGCACAACTAATTACAATTTCCCCAGCAGATATAACACCACCAGAATAGACTACAAAGCCAATATTTGTCCGACATTCTGCTAAATTCGACTGACAAGCCTCTATACAAATTCTAAGTAGTTTATTATTTAAAATTCTGTTGTTTTTTTTATTCTTCATTCAATTGTAATTTAATATTTTTACTTTCTCTTACTCCTTAGTAAGAGGAAGTATTGTAATCGTGTCCAATTTTCGATATTGAGTTTTCACCGGAAATATCCGTTTTGAGGTCCTCTGGGTCCAAAAAAGTGGTTTTTAACAAATGGTCTGTGTGTGTGTGTGTGTATGTGAACAGCATAGCTCAAAAACGAAAAATCGTAGAATGTTCGAACTTGATATTCCGTTTAGTTATCACCATAGGATCCGACAATGGGTTCATCTATCAAAATTCCTAAACCACGGAAGTACCACTTTACTAGTTTTTTTTTTTTTTTTTTTTTTTTAAGTTTTTGCGAATATCTCAAAAATGGCCCCAACGATTTTCTTCAAACTTGTTATACCAACTGCACACACTAACAACTACAACTTGTATTTGAAACATTTCTCAGGGAAAATTCATTTAAGGGCACTTCTGGGGGAGGGGTGGGATTAGGTTTTTATCTAAAGTGCTATTTCAGTTTATTAGACAATTCTGCACATCTAAATAATATTAATTAGAATGGAATACAATGTTGAAATTCCGAGTTTCAAAAAAATCGGATAACCGAAAGTGCGTTTACAATACCACTTTACTAAATGATTTTTTTCACTTTTTCGGGATTTTCTCAAAAATGGCTCCGACGATTTTTCTTGAAACTTCTAATATAAATTAAACATGCAAAGATCTACATCATTTATTTAAAACATTTCTCTGGGAAAATTCATTTAAGGGTACTTTTAGGGGAGGCGGTGAGGTTCCAGCTTCCTCTAAAGTGATATCATAGTTGATTATACAATTCTATCATCCAAACAAAATTAATTAGAAATAAATAGATTGCTAAAATTCTGGGTTTCAAGAAAATTAGTAAACCGGAAGTGCGCTTTTACTGGACAGTTTTTCAGTTTTTCGACGAATTTCGTTAAATTTGGTACACAAACTATAAAATTTGTCAATTATAATTTTGAGAACTGGGGTAAGAGAAAATTGGGTGAGTGTTTCACACCAGATTTTTTTTGTATTAAAGTCAACCTAAAATTATAAATTATTGCAACAAAGATTGATTTAATCGGCCGTATTTACTTAAGTCATACATTGTGATGTGTTGTGTAAGGTTAGCTGTAGGGGAGAAAATAGTGTTCACATTTGCCGCCAGATTTGTACTTTCTCCTTTGCTGTGACAGCAATTCGAAAATGAATTTTCTCCTCAAATAAAGAAATCTCCTTGGTACGAAAAATGTTTTTAGCAGATCTTGATATACAGTACAAATAACACACCGCATCTGACGTGTAGGTTTTCCAAACTATTCGTGTAGGTTTGTATTAATTAAAATAACATTAGATGGACTGGAGTGGCGAGCAAGCGATGTTGTCAGTCCAGTAATTATGCGAAAGTAAACGACAACACCGGGCGAACAACATTTCCACTTTCTTCAAGTTGTCTCACGGTAGTTTTCTAATGGTAGACAAATTGTCGCATCAGTGCTCACTGTCTGCTTTCATTTACCTGCTTTGACCGTATATATACTCTTTGGGAAACAGCAGACTATCTTCTCATAAGAATATCTTGATCTTGCTTGTATTATTGTTATAGTTTATTGCGCTTCACCATTCCTGACTCCCATTACAACACGTATTTGCCTTACTAACTCTCTTGGCCATTGATTTTTAACAAAACTTTTCATAATTAGTTTCTATATTGACCAGTAAATTAGAATGACACAAGGGGGGGGGGATTCAACCCAGGCACTGCAGCCATTGAGGCTTATTGTGCCAACCCCTCATTATCAGAGACATTTTCCGTGGTAGCCTGCTTCATTTTGTGGTCATCGACCGGTTTCGGGGGTTCGCCTATCTTCAGGATGGGTTTTTCAGAGAACGTGACAACACAGACTTGCACAGAGCAAATTCAGTTACACACTCATTCAGTTACACTGGGTGGCGAACGAGCTATGTTGTCAGTCCAGTAATTATGCGAAAGTAAACAACAAAAACACCGGACGAACAACATTTCCACTTTCTTCAAGTTGAAGTCTTCTGGCCTGGAGTCTTCTGGCCGAAGTGTGTAACTGAATTTGCACTGTGCAAGTCTATGTTGTCACACTTCTGAAAAACGCATCCTGAAGATGGGCGAACGCCCGAAACCGGTCGATGACCACAAAATGAAACAGGCTACCACGGAAAATGTCTCTGATGCCTTCCAGCCCTGCAGAACCAACCACCACAACAACCCCTCAATACCTAGTAGAGGAATCCTCCCCTCCTCATGAGGTCCAGTATCTTCCCCACCAGTCCTTCTTGAGGTACGATTTTCTCCGGTCTCAACGTGCCAAAGATCTCGTACACATACATTGACCAGTAAATATGATTGAAAAGAAATGCAACCTTATTGAAGGTTAACTGACCAAAAAATATAACAAATCTTAATTCGACGTTTCGAAAAATTATATTTTCATCTTGAGGATGTTGTGATATCTTCTAATGGTAAACAACTTGTAAACGTTTCTTTTCTTTTTTTATTGAGGCTTTTTTTTTGTCTTATTCCTGTAAGGGAGAGTTTTGCAATCGGATCTAAACTGAGTTTTCACTGGAAATATATGATAAATGTTTATTACAATACATTAATGTATTCTGGCTTCAAACCAAGGTTCGAGCTGTCTCTCTGCTCAGCTTGGCGGCTTATTGTGGAGCTGAACTAAGAATGGACACCGTGCCACCTAAATGGATTGTACTGTTGTGATGGCCCAAATACTAGAATAGTATAAACATATCTTGGTCACAAATATCTGGAATTACAAAACTTGGTAATTGATTAGTTCAGGCCTGCTAATTTATTTCCGAGTTTTATTCACGTAGACACAAGTTTGTAAGTGATGCCATGTTTAGATTGGCAGACCAACAAAAAACTAACAAAAAATCTAGTTTGCCAATTCATGGCATTATTTCTTCCTTTTCCAAACAAATAAAAAAAAGAAAATATGTTCGACTTCTTCTTATTATAAATTTTTCTATTAAATGAATAAGTCCTTCAAAAAATTGTATTTTTTTTTTTTTTTTTTTAACCGTCCAGTTGTTGTTAATAATGTTTACTTAAAATGTTGGTTGTTGGGGAACTAATTGACCATGTTAGTGTTCGCCTCCATCACTCCTCAGTAAAAAATTATGATAGAGTTTAGAATTAAGAATAGCGACCAGATTTCCTAGTACCCATAAAAGATCACGGCTTTTGGACTTCTTTCGAATATATATACAGGGTGTCCCAAGGTATATGGTAAACGACTTTTTCTCGGAAACTAAGATAGCTAGAAAAAAAAACTGAAAAATACGTGTCCCCCCTAGTTTTTTGTTAGAAATCCAAATTTAATTTGCGCATTTGTTTTGGTGCTTCGAGAAGCGAGATACAGGCACCAACTCCATTTTTTCAAATGGGGAGGTGAGGTTTTTATTTAAGAAATAGATTCATAAATTTTTTGTAAGAAAAATTTATTTGAACGCTTTTTTTTTCTGTGAGCGATATTTTACAAGTTATGAATGAAAACATGATTCCTATAAGAAATTTCAAAATGATATTATAACGGTTTTTTGATTGC
Source organism: Triatoma infestans (assembly GCA_011037195.1). Classification (NCBI taxonomy): domain Eukaryota; kingdom Metazoa; phylum Arthropoda; class Insecta; order Hemiptera; family Reduviidae; genus Triatoma; species Triatoma infestans. The sequence continues at coordinate 105,008 of JAAEAF010002595.1, read as the reverse complement.
GTAAGAAGAAAATTACTATTTTATTATAAATTTTACTCCTCATTAATTACAGATCTTGCTCTCGAACTGGCCCCTACCATTAGAGATGTATTTCTTTGGTCGTAAGGTACAATTGGCGGGAAAAAGCATGTGTATGCATCTCCTTCTATATATATGTCAGTTTTTCAAAAAATTGAATTGATTTTTAGGAGTTTTATGCATGTGCATCAATATTCATCCACTTTTCTGCCATTTTATTGGCATAGATACTCGGCGATCTATGTAATTTTTAAGGCGACAAAGTTTTAGTGAAAATTCTAAGTATAAAGATAATTTCCTCAATTAGAAAAAATATGAGAATTACTGAAGTCAAAGTTGTGTAAATGAGAATTTTTTTACCAGAATTTTTTTTAAAAATCAAACTCGAAACTCGAGATTTAGTTGATTTTTGATATAACGAATAAAATAGACATAAATAACTAATAAATAGAGATAAAAATAAGTAATAAATAGAGAGTTTTTTACAAATGCAGAGACGGCTTTTGCAGAAACGCTATTCCAACTGATATGCATAATATTTACAAACAAATAGAATTTCTATAATTTTGAAGAAAACCATAAACAAAATTTGTTTCCCCAATTCTAATTGGCTAATGGAGCAAAATTTAAATTGCTCGTTTAATTTTAAGTCGTATTTTAAAGTCGTTATCCATATACCTTGGGGCACCCTATACAGTATATATAAGAGGACTTCCTCCGGGAGGCGCCGCTCTAAGGCAGTGTGTGCAAGCACTTCACTCACAATCATTCCAATGTCATTTCAATCTCATTTACATTGACACAATGTCATTACAATATCACTACACACACCAACACATTCACACAATCATACATTTAACAAGTTTGAGTTTCTTGCAATTTTTCTTGTTTAGGATATTTAATGGAAGATTAAACTCAATGAGAACAAGTGCCTCAATGTCACCTTCACCTTACGTAGAATTACTTCCCCGTCAATATATCAAGTTCTTTTGCCAACCTCTGATGTTGTCCGCTACCTTGGAATGTACATCGATAAAAGAGATTCACTTGGAACCCACACACACGACTGAAAAGACAAGAAATGAACACACGGTAGAGGCAACTAAAACGACTCTTAGACAACAGATCTAAACTCTCACTAGAAAACAAACGTCTACTATACACATCACTTATTAAACCAATTTGACATACGGCCTCGAACTATGGGGTTCACCCAAGCGTTCCCCAACCTCCATCGTATTCAATCCTTACAATCCAAAATCCTGCGAACAATAGTCAACGCTTTCTTTTTATGTCTCCAATCGAACAGTACCAGAAGTAATAAAACTCAGATATAAAAAAATTCACAGCACGCTATTTTGACATCTTAACCCTCTAGCCCGTCACCTTTCATCCGGTATCCTACCAGATAACCCTTCTAGACGGCTTAAACGCAGTGGCCTCGAGACAGTTCTCTCTAGTGCCAGTGCTAGTGACAATGAGTGAATTATTGATTAGGAGTTTGATGCGTTGAAAGTCCCGTTGTTCGGGAGCGACAAGGATTTGATGGTACATTTGCCGAATGTCAGCGGTGAAGACGAAGGCGTGAAGGCGAAAACTTAGGAGGAGTGTGGCGATATCGGCCTGAAGCTTGGGGCTGATAAGCAGAAGCAACTTTGTTGGCGGGTCGTCAGGGCGACGAACCGCATGATGCGGGATATAGTATGGCTGAAACGGAGGCGGGGTGTCATCTGGGCGTACGACCTCCATGTAGCTATTGTCTAAGTAATCTTGCATAAACTCACGATAGGCGTCACGCCAGACCGGGCACTATAAGGAGTTTTTCCATTCGAAGGAACTGCCGGGTGGCGACGGTGATCGAAACGCCGAGGTTACCAGCTGTAAAAAGAAAGGGGAACGGTGGCGGTTCGCTGAACAGATCGGGAGTAAATGGATTCACACAGACTTTCATCTGCGATAAGGGGTAAGTTCTCAGGAACTTTGTCCATTTCCCAGAATCGACGAACGATCTGGATGAGCTCTTCATCTTTATCAACAGTGGTAAGGGTTGCAAGACACACGGAGGACACACATGCGATAGAGGTATCCAGGCTGCAAGGTAGAGTGGGATCACTGACTTCCGGCAGTGTAGCCGGCATTCAGGAGTAGGGCGCGGCTGGTGAGAGCGACCACTGGGTAGTTTCTCCACTCGGATTTTATTTTAGTCTCTGTATACATATTTATTTATGGCACAATAGTGCTGGTGGAAATTTCTTATTAAATGGAAAAAAAGAAGAAGGATATTTCGTTTATTTTGTCACACGTACAGACCATTTGCTAAAAACTTGATTTCCGGTGAAAAGTTATTTTCAAAATTAGACACGATCAAATACTTTCTTACCAGTAGTAAGAGAAATTGGTGGTTTGGTTTTGATCAAACATATTGTTTGTACCAAATATTAGATAAAAACCTCTATTTCCAGTTTTTGCACTAAGAGCAAGTAAAATATCTGTTATGAAATAGTCACCACTATGTTTTTCTACAATTCTTAAGAGTTCCAATCAACAAACATTGACTAAAGTTGCAATTTCTATTAAATCTTAGTTTGCCGAAATATTATACAGTTGGTATCACTGTAAATTTTGTTGCAATGACAGTTACGATGTAGCCGCTGTAACGTTTCCGGTCCCCGGGAAAACCCTAAAATCAATTTCAAATAAGAGTGAAAGATTTAAGAATGTGTATTTAATTGATGTAACCACTTCAAAGCAATTTTGGAGCTGTTTAGCTGTTTAAAGAGAATCCTATAGAGTTCTATTTCAATTTGTTATACGATTCAGTCATTAATATTATTATTATTATTTTTATTACCGGGTGCTTGATAGCGTGGGACCTGAGCCTATATGGTTTTTATCCCCCCGATGCCCCCCATATCCCCTTAAATAGTCTCCCCCGGTTTCAATCTACAATATCCCAAGATATCCTTGAACTCCAACTCGCCCAGGCAATCCTGCGAGAGTGGTGCCCTCCCAAATCCGCGAAACCTAGTACCAGCGAAACGGGGACACTGACACAATTAGTGGTACACAGTTTCCCTGACTCCGTCGTCGCACTTCTGACAAATGGGACTAGACGTCCTCCCTATGTTAAACAAGTGACTAGATACCCAAGTGTGTCCAGTCACTACCCCCAACCAAGGTCCTCAGAACTGCCCTATTAAGGGACAGGAGATACTCCGAAACTCCCTGCTTAATTCTTTTTATAAATCTTTTAGCTTGCAGGCACCTCTGCGTGTCCCCCCCAGCATTTCTCCAAGACTCTCATCTCCCAAAATCTAATCTGTTTGTCGCGAAACTTCTTCGTGACGGCAAGGGTTGGTTCAGGACCACAAAATGGTAATGATGATCCCTCCCTAGCCAACTGATCCGTCCTCTCATTGCCTCTATTCCCGCATTCCGGGTATCCAGTAGAGACGCACACCTTACCCCTCCGCGCCAAAACATCAAGCCTTCTCCTCCACTCTCCCACTAGTTTCGAACTCCACCATGGCTTGCTCAAAGCCCTCAGTGCGGCCTGACTATCAGAGAAAATCCGCACCTCTTTGATCTGTCCCTGCCACTCTCCCACAAGGCGGCAACATTCAAGGATGCTCACCACCTCGGACTGGAAAACAGTGGCCAAACCACCTAAGGCCACCGAACTCCCTCTATCCAACTCCTGAAACCATGCTCCCGCCCCCGACAGGCCAGTACCCTCCTGCCTAGAGCCATCTGAATAACAGCAAATAATGCCGTTACCCAGCTCCGTTGGCCTCTTGAGGTTGTCATCCCCTATACCTCCAATACTGATCTCATAGTCCCTCTCAAATCCCCATTTCTTTCTCGTCTCATCGAGTTTAGATAGCAAAAATCGGTTCACTCGCCAAATCTTATCCTCGACCCTAGTGTGATCCCACCGAAAGGTTCTCACCCATTCTCCCTTACACCTCATTCTGAGGTACCCCTTCATCGCCTCACCCATCACCACATACTGAAGAGAGGTTAGCACAAGCAGCATCTCCAGTGCCACCGTCGGTGTCGTTCTCATCGCGCCAGTAATAGCCAAACAGGCCGTGCGCTGCACTCCTTGCAGCTTCTTGCGATTTCTCCCCACCAAGGAACCAGACCACCATGCCACTGCGGCATAGAGTATCCTTGGCTTCACCAACTTCTCGTACATCCAATAGATGCCTCGAGGATTAACTCCCAAGGTCATACCCGCTAGTCTCCTACACTGCCAGAAAACTTTGTGTCCCTTCTCACAAACATGCTCAAAGTGAGCCAGCCAATTCAACTTATTGTTGATGAGGACCCCCTAAGTATTTAACCTCATTGCAAATTTGCAGTTCCTTACCGAAGAGCCAAGGTTTCCTAAGCCTCTCCAGTTTCCTCTTCCTAGTGAATAGAACTAAAGAGCTTTTATCCGGGTTAGCAGACAAGCCATAGTTCCTGCACCACTGCTCCACGTAAAACAACGCCGACTGCATGAAGTCACACACCACACTCAGATGCCTCCCTGTGATTAAGATTACCCCATCATCAGAATACATCTGCAGGTAAAATCCCCTGAGGTTCATCTCCCAGAGGAGCTCATCGACGATGAGATACCACAGGTGTGGAGACAAACCCCCTCCTTGGGGAAAGCCCCTACTAGCTTTCACCCTTCTCTCCGCAGCTCCCAAACGAGAATAAACAATCCTCGAAGTCAGGAGGTTAACTATCCATCTAAAGGGTCCACACCCCTCTCCTCCAATAGCACTCTGATTCTATCATGTGTCACGCTGTCGAACGCCCCCTCAATAACGAAGAAGCATCCTGTCATCAATATAATATTAATTAGAATTAAATATGTTGCTAAAATTACAAGTTTGAAGGAAATCGGTTTACCGGAATTGTGACTTTACTGAACAATTTTTGTTCAGTTTCCTTTGATTTTTCTTCATAAAGACACCAACGGGTTTGATTACACTTGGCCGTACACAGGCCGGAAAATTGGTTTCTCAGGGTTGTGGTGAAGCGAGCTAACCCCGCTTCCATCCACAGGCCCATTTCATAGCAGTATAAGCTACACCACTTGTTAAATGTTGAAAGCAATTAAATGTTCGAATTTTTGCAGAAAACTTATCATTTAGAGCACAATTGTTGTGTTGTTGGTTCCGCAGAGCTGGAAAGCATCAGAAATATTTTCCGTGATAGCTTGCTTCTTTTTTTGTGGTCATCGTCTGGTTTCGGGCGTTCGCCCATCTTCAGGATGCGTTTGTCAAACAGTGTGATAGCACAGAGGATGCACACTGTTTGACAAAGGCATCCTGAAGATAGGCGAACGCCCCGAAACCACAAAAAAGAAGCAAGCTATCACGGAAATTATCTCTGATATAATGGAGTTGTTGAGGAGAGAAATTAGGTTTGATTAAATGAACGAAATATGGCACTAATATAATGTAGCTAAGTTTACACTAACTGCACTGGACTTTATAATGATAATGATAGAATGAATGGTTACATAAAGATATGACACGATGCGATGTACCGTTGTATGGTTGTATCTGGCAGATAGATCTAGATAGATCCCCACTGGCTTATATAACAGGTTCTCCCACTCTAGCCTGCTTAAGTCAGAGAGTACCAATGAGAGCCTGTCTTCTCTCTGCTTGCTATTACACTGATTTATAGCAATTATTATGAGCAACCTGTATTTTGCCCATCACACTCATACCAGCACATACACTCACATAGATATATATAACAAGAGTCCATTTGCTGCATCCTCTAAAAAAAGTATCCTTGAAAAAGTAGGCAGAGTGTGTAAGACTGAGTGTTTATTAGAGATTTCTTCTCTCTAAATCAGCACGTCATGGCTTTATAACCTCAAATGAATATCTTTTCTTTGAGAAGTAGACAAAACTAGGCTGACTTAGAACCCACCTCTTTTTATTTCCCGGGATCATTCTGCCGGAGCAGAATCTTTAGTTCTAATCTTCCCTACCAGGTACCCTACTAGGTTTTTCTTTTTTAAGGTGGATCATATTTCCAGCCTTAACTAAAGCGAAACTTTCTTCTCGTGAAAAAAGGTGACAACCTTTCTCAATACTCTCTTGAAAGTTTCATTCTAAGTATAACATTTATAGGAATAATAATTGTATATATTGTGTAAAATCCGTACAACGTCACAAAGGGAGTTAGCCTATTATACAGGCTAAGATTTATCCTTTATAAAGAGTATCTCTTCTGAAATTGGTGGTCACTTCCTTCTGGGCAGCCCCCTCCCTTCTTAAAAATACCCAACTTCACTTCAAAAAAAATACGAAATATATGGGGGCAAAAAGTAAAATGTTTATAATATACTTATTAAATAGTTGAGTGAATATTAAATCCCTTATACCATATAATTTGATATCAAGTTTACAACAGAGCAGGAATTCTTACGAAATTCTCTACCGGTGATTTTTTTTTTTTTTTGTCTATTTAATCCTACATTAACTTCCATACTGTCAACTATATCGAACTGGTTTTTTTAAAATTTCTAAAGTTTATTTCGTAATCTGACATAAGTTATAAACATGTTGAATTCCTGGTTTGTTCTTAGCTTTGTATTTCCTACTATAATGAATTATCTTTAAAACAACAATACATTTTCTAGCGAATTTCATGGCCACGATTAATGTAAAATTGTGCAGGCCGCAAAGCTGAGGTGTGTTGTGAATTGAGTTCGATTCCCAGTCTTTGCCTTGTATTTTATTTGACATACTACAATGAATAATATTGTAACGCAGCCAGTGGTGCCATCTAGGAAAGGAAGCAAGAACCTTAAGTTCTCTTAGTGGCCGCTAGGAAGCGCTGGCGACGCGCTCTAGTTCTTTGTAGAAGAATCGAGGAAGTTCTAGAAGATTCTCCACCGGTATAAATAATGAGACCGCAGAGAGTTGGGGGGATTTCCCAGTTACAAACGAAGTATACGTTTCTGGAAAATGTATAAAAAGTGAACAATGTGAACTTTTGTGGTTTAAACTGTGAATTAATTTTTATTAAGTGTTGTATTTTGTAATTTATTGTGTAAAACAATAAATTGGTGTTTTCTTTATTGAAGTTTAGAGTATTTTATCTATACGAACCCACTTAAAACTAGTTGCAGTAGCTAGTTTAGAGGGAAAAACGTTACAATGTATAGAGAAGTAAGTTTGCTATCCTCTTTCGTCCACGATATCGGTAGTTGGACATAAGCCCAAAAATATAGCCATTACTTTTTGGCATGGAAAATTGTCAAAAGTTCTAATAGAACATTTACTAGAATGACACATTTAACAATGCAATATGAATGAAAAGTTTGGCTGTTAAATTAATTACTTTCTCTTAATACCGTAACCGGAAGTATTGCGATAGTGTCAAATTTTCGAAACTGAGGAGTCACCGGAAATAGAAGTACGAAAATATATTTTTTATTATTCGTATTTTTTTTTTTTTATAAATTAGTCCAAATGAGTTTTCTTAATTAGTATTTGTTTGCAGCATGTCCCGCATTGAGGTTACACATGCAGTTATACAAAAGTATACTTTCTCTTACTCCTAGTAAGAGTAAGTATTGTAATCATGTCAAATTTTCGATATCGAATTTTCACCGGAAATATCCGTTTTGAGGTCCTCTGAGTCCAAAAAAGTGGTTTTTAGCAAATTAGTGTGTGTGTGTGTGTGTGTATGTATGTGAACAGCATAGCTCAAAAATGAAAAACCTTAGAAAGTTGAAACTTAATATTCCGTTTAGGTATCACCATGGGATCTGACAGCACATTATCTGTCTAAATTCCACAACCGCAAGTACCACTTTTCCAGATTTTTTTTTACTTTTTTGCGACTTTTTCAAAAATGGCTCCAACGATTTTCTTTAAACTTGATACATCAACTATACATACAAAGAGCTACAACTTTTATTTGAAACGTTTCTCTGGGAAAATTCATTTAATGGCACTTTTGGGGGAGGGCTGGAGTGAGGTTTTCATTTAAAGTGCTATTTCAGTTTATTGGACAATTCGCTCATCTAAATAATGTTAATTAGAATTAAATATGTTGTTGAAATTCGGAGTTTGAAATAAATCGCATAACCGGAAGTGCATTTATTGTAGCACTTTACTAATTTTTTTTTTTTCACTTTTTCGCGATTTCCTCAAAAATGGCTCCGATGATTTTCTTGAAACTTATTATATAAACTAAGCATACAAAAGATCTACAACTTTTACTTAAAACTTTACTCTAGGAACATTCATTTAAGGGCACTTTTAGGGAAGGGGTGGGGTTATGTTTTTCTTTAAAATACTGTCATAGTTGATTCTACAATTCTGTCATCCAAATAAAATTAACTAGAAATAAATAGATGGCCAAAATTGCCGAGTTTCAAGAAAATTAGTAAACCGGAAGTGCGCTTTTACTGAACAGATTTTTTCAGTTTTTGACGAATTTCATTATATTCACTAACTATAACACTATATACACTAACTATAACATTTGTAAGAGAAAGTTGTGTGAGTGTTTTACACCAGATTTTTTTTATATTCAAAGTTATTAAATAATTCAACGCTGAAGGACACATTAATTGTCTATAGAGCTGTCTATAGTATTAGGCTGTGGAAGTCCAAGGAACTTTATTGGCAGTGTTTAATTGAATTTCTCTTTGTTCTAGTCGTTAAAAATGAAACGAAATTATATATTAATTATAAAATATGTATTGTTATTAATTAAGTATTGTGTATAATGTTCCCAGGTGATATATTCTTAGATTTTGGACGTCCACCTAAATGGAATTGTCCAATACCAGAAAGTGATGCTACAGCAGATGCTTCCAATACTGGTGAAGTATCATCTTTCCATGAATCCTCATCTAGCAAAGTCAGAGCTCCAGCGCAAGTAAGTTAAACAGAAATATTAAAACCACTCTTGACTCCATTCTATAGATCTGTTCACTGACACCAAACTGCTTTGCATTACTTAATTGCATAGTCACATAACCGTTTAGAGGAACAATCAATGATTGTTTATTATCATTAACAAAGCCTAGAAAAATATTTTTTGTTACAATATACAATAGATAAATTAAAATTTAATACAATTACGTCAAAACAAACACTGGAACATATAAATAACTCTCTCTCTGTATAATATAACCAGAATATTGAAAGAATGATAATTTACTAACAATATTTAGAGATGGGAGTGTAATGGACTTTGTGGTGTTTAAGGGCATCTTGTTAGTTTATATTGTGAGGCTATCTATCTGTTACATGTCTTATTAAAGAAGGAATATAAAATAGAGGAAGTGAGTGTGGTCTGGGGAAGGAAAAATCAAGATTTGTATCAGTGCGGAAACGGAACATCCCTTTCTTAATATGTTCATTTTGGTATATGTATTTGTGTTTCTAAAAATATTAAATTTCAATGTATTTGTTGCATGGCATATATATACTGTAACACAATAACTTTTTTTTTTGTCTTCGTAAAGTTAATAAAATTAGTAAAACTGAAACAGAGTGGGCAAACATGGCCGGACATTGCTCTACACACCCCTTCTTACTGCTATCCCACCCACATAGTCTATTGTGCTCCTCCATTATATCGATAGTATCGCTTTGCCACTTAGTCTCCTCAATTCATAATTTATAAAGTATTTTAATTATAGTAAATTTATTTTCTGTTTGCGCTTCGCAACAGTTTCCCTTGCGGTACCCTACCTGGCCTTAACCTTACATTTTTATGAATATCAACTTTGGACCAAACACACTTAATTATATAAGAAAATGATTTGCAATTCAGCTTTTACAGAAAAATAAAACTGATAATTAAAAACAAATCGATAAAGCACTCGATTAGAAATTAAAATAAACATATTATAGACAAATAAATATTCATATAAATAAATTGTCATAACTAACAAAATTGGTCTTTTCTCATTCAATTGCATTTTTACAATTATTATATTTTTCAAAATCATAGTTTAAAACTTATATAAACTGGATAAAGACAATTTGGAAAATTTTACACACCACATATTAGCGTATGTGATACAAATATAGGTTACAATTATAAATATAGGTTATAATACAATAATAGGTTTTATATATATATTATATGTTGGGCACAAAGCCCGAAAATGGCCATTGGTCGAATTTTATGCTCAAACATAGGATTGGCCGTTTTAAAACGACCTAAGCCCAAATTTGAGTTCAATTTCGAACTTTGGCCATCTATAAACAGCCCAAACGTAGGATTGTGCAATTAGTAAACGACCAAAGTTCAATAATATCTTAAGGCGTCGAAAATCCAGCGATGTAAATGGTTCTCCCTGTCTCTTTTTACATAGCGAAGCTTTTATTTCTAATAGTCATTCATTGAACTTATCAGGAATAAGCAAGAATATATTATTATTCAAGTCACCTTTCTGCATGTAAGCATTTAACACCAATTGAAACTCGGCTTCATTAACAACAGACATATTAAAGGAGAGGGATACGTGTACACTGACCCTGTACAACGTTCAGACCTGAGTATCCTAATTCTCACTACGCATGCGCTAAATTGTACAGTCTTGTCCAAAATTAGCTGAAATGAACTTTGGTCGTTGCCTAATTGCGCAATCCTAAAGTTTGGCTGTTTATTAGATGGCCAAAGTTCGAAATTGAACTCAAATTCGGGCTTTGGTCGTTTTAAAACGGCCAATCCCTGGATTTGGGCAAAAATATGCGACCAATGGCCGTTTTCGAGCTTTGCCCCCAACATATATATGACCTTTTACAATTTTGCTCAGGATCAGTACCTTTTACTTACCGTGGCTGGCGCCGTTACTTCAGTAAAAAGTCTGGTATGAAGCACTCACAAAGACTTTCCGTTAATATAATTGCATATAAAATGACAAAAATTTCTTGAAGCTTCCAATTTTTCTCATTTAACCCTAATACAAATTGCAGAGTCAAGTTAGTAGAAGCTCAGAAGGGAGGGCCCATAACATTGAACCACTCAAAAATGACATTTGAAAAATTAACGCCGAAAATTCCGCACAACGATCTAAAATGAATTATTTCGAAAAAAATGTTCCAAATAAAAATGATAAGTTTATGACTGTGTACTTAGCAATACTTAAAGGAAATTGTTATAATCATTATCGAGAAAATTTAAAAGCGTAAACATCGAAATTGCCCTCACGGGAATCGAACCCTATATTCTCGCACCAAAGGCGATTGCGCTAGCCACTAGATCAACGCGTAAGGTCAATTACATAGAAACAATAGAAGAAATATGGATGGTTATAAAAGTAATGTTACATGGTTGATATCGAGGCATGTCCAGTAAGTAAGTGTACGGAGGCTCTCACGGCCGGAGGGATTTTGTTTTCGACATTTTGGCTACACTGTCGTGTAACCTGATTCCTCCCCTCCGCAACGAGACCTGTTCGAGGTCAGTACGTTGAGAACTGTCAACGCGACAATACGTTTCGTGAAAAATGTCAATCCAATCTCCCGCCAAGTGTGAAATACGCTTGTTTTTTGAGAGTTTTTGAGACGCTACAAACTCCATGGAGATGAATTTCTCCGCTCCATCATTACTGGAGATGAAACTTGGGTTGCACACTACACACCTGAAACCAAAAGGCAGTCTCAACAGTGGCGTCACACCTCTTCACCCTCCGCCAAAAAGTTCAAAACCACAATTTCAGCCAAGAAAATCATGGCATCCGTGTTTTGGGACTGTCAAGGCATAATTTTTATTGAATATATGCCTCAAGGGGAGACCATCAACTCTGCAGGATACTATGAGACCCTAAAAAAAATTGCGGAGGGCGATTCAGAACAAAAGGAGTGGCATGTTGACAAAGGGAGTCTGCCTGCTGCACGACAATGCCAGACCACACACGGCCAACGCCACGAAGGAACTGCTTGCCTCGTTTAAATGGGATGTCCTGAACCATCCCGCGCATTCCCCTGACCTAGCACCTTCAGATTACTATCTCTTTACCTCCCTGAAGCTGCACATGGGTGGAAAAAGGTTTTCAACCGACGGGGAGGTGGAGAAGTGGACGAAGGGGTTGGTGGGAAACTACTTCGAGGAAGGCATCAAAAAATTAATACCCCGGTTCACCACCTGCATTGAGAGGTATGATGACTATGTCGAAAAATAGCTTACATATGTACTAATGTAGCCAGGTAATTTTTTTGTTCAAATAAAAACTTTTGTAACCTACAAAAATTCAGTACGCCTACTTTTACTGGACATGCCTCGTATTAAATATGGTTGCAAGCTGACAGGTGATTGAGCTATGTGCTTTTGTTGTTGCAGCGCACCACGGAGGCACCTGGGCCAGTTTACAAGACACCACCACCACCATCGCCAGCGCCCACAAACGGTGCCTGGGAAATACCGCCCATACAGTGTAACGAACCGGAAGATGGAGTGTTTTATGCTCAAATGGGACCCACAGGCGGCAAAAGAGGTTACTCAGCCATTACAGGTAATTAAATTACTAGCAAAATTAGTTTTACCAAACTATAACGTAATTAGTTTTTATGATTTATAATAGCATTTCCAAATATCCAAATGTATTTAAATATTATTGAAATATGATCTAATGATGATAATAAAGAGCCCTCTACCCCTTCACTTACTTGCTCAACATATGAGCACTCTACCCCTTCACTTACATGCTCAACATATGAGCACTCTACCCCTTCACTTACATGCTCAACAGATAGTAAGACTTAAAGAAACCAAGACAAACAATTTGTTAATTCTAAGAAAATTAAAATTCATTTGATTGGTGAAAAAATTATAACAAAAAAGTATGAAAAAAAAATCATCACAATTTTCAAAATTTTGAAAGATAAATATTTTTATTTATGGCACTAATACAAAGTAGGAGCTGCCCTACACTTCCGAAATCAATGTAGTCAGAAGTGTCATTTCAGGATCTAAGAGTCTTGCTCGAGCAGTCACAGTGAACGGACGGACATATACTTATTTGTCTGTGTATTACTGAATTATTTCTAACTAGTTTAGCTATTACTTTTCTTACTTGTTTTTTTTTTTTTTTTTTGGAAAGTTAATTTAATTACTATGAATTAGTAATAATAATATCGTGGCTTATAAAATAATTGTATGGAAAAATTGAACAATTTATAATGGAAAAAAAGTGATAAAAACATCCGTTCAATAACGTCTTAAGCACGTATTATTATACCAGCAATGTTGAAGGCAGTGGGGAGCAAAGTGGAGGGGGCTCTGATAATATCAGTGTTGCACTGACAAAATCTTCACAGCGTATTTAGTCAGATTTAAATAATATAAAATCTGATTTAACTCCTGTTTTTAGAGCTGTTACAAACTGTGAAGAATCATTAAAATAACTCCAAATTATAGAAGTAAAAAAAAATTAACTGAAACTAATAAGGAAATAGTGGAAGTTAAACAAGAAAAGTCGCTATTGAATGTTATGTTGAATGTTAACTAGCTATGTTAATATGTTTAAATTTGAACTCTAAACTATGTTCACTGTATGTGTACTGATGAGTGTACTGGTATGAGTTTTTGTTTTCTGGACAGGAATTAACTGAGTTTCTCAATGCTAAACGGAGGATTTTTTTTTTTTTTTTTTTTTTTTTTTTTTTTTTTTTTTTTTTTGGTGGTGAAATGCAACGCCGTGCCGGACTACCGGCTAAAACACCGCCCCTCTGCTTGGACCTAGCCTGGATTCGCCGATTCCAGCACTACATCAGGCTAGGCCTCTGCCCTATCTCCCTGGGGGTTCCTCTTTTCCAACTCCTCCAGATCCTGCTTCTTTCTGATAAGAATTCCCCTCACGTATGCCGCGGTGTGACGCCAGCTGGTCTCACTGGATAGCATCGTCTTTACCAGCGCGTCTGGAGTCTGCCGCCCTATCACCTCCTCCAGGTCCCACCTCGAACGCTGCCACCGGTCACACGCAAAAAAGGTGTGCGAGGCATCATCTTTACACCCCGGGTAATAGAGGCACTCCTCCTCTTCAGCCTTCCCCATCCTCTTCAGGTACGCCCTGAAGTATCCATGACCGCTCAGGAGTTGGGTGAGATAGAAGTCTACCTCCCGTGCGGCCTTCTCACCCATTCCTCAACTCCCTTAATCAGCCTGGCTGTCCATCAACCCCGATGATCGTCCTCCCAGGAAGCCTGCCAATTTTGGAAGGTTCTTTTTCTTTCTTCCCTGGCTAGAGTTTCTTTTCTTCCTTCTGCCCTCTTCCCGTACAGTCTTTTACGTTCCCTTGCATGGAATGCAATCGGGATCACTCCAGCAATGACCATAATTGCTGGTTCGGACACGGTGCGGTACGCAGACGCAATCCTTAATGCACCCAGCCTCTGTACCCTCGCTAATCTTTTTCTATACGCCTCCTTGTTGAGTGCACCTGCCCACACTTCGGCTCCATAGAGCAGTATTGAGTGGGTCACGCTCAGTAGTACTCGGCGCGTACTGGCCTGTGGACCGCCAACGTTTGCCATCAACCGGCTCAATGCAGCAGTGTCCTTCGCGGCCTTATCCGCTGCATACTGAATTTGGTTGCCAAAGCTCAACTTTTTATCGATGACTAATCCCAAATATGTTGCGGTATCCTTAGAAGCCACGGCTACCTCTCCAACGCGCCATGAGATACTCGTGGGGATCCTCTTTTTCGTCAACACCACGATTTCTGTCTTGGACAATGCCAACGACAACCCATGCTCGGCCATCCATCTATTGATCACACGCATCACCTGATACAATTTTAGCTGGGCTTTATTGGTATCGCGAGCAGCGATAAGCGCAGCCACGTCATCTGCATATCCGACTAGGACCGTTTCCTCTGGCATTTCCTGCCTGAGTAGGCTGTCGTACGCCACATTCCAAAGGTCCGGGCCAAAAATTGAGCCCTGCGCCGCACCTGCCGTCACTGCCGAGGCTCTTGGTCCTCCGGAGGTCTGGTAGATGATCGTCCGATTCCTCAGATAATCGCTTAACACCCGCAAGAGGTATTTCGGGACTCGAAAATTATCCTCTAACGCCTGCAGCACATCTGTCCATCTGAGAGAATTGAAGGCATTTCTCAAAACGGAGGAACTATAGTAATATAATAAACTCTGTTACGTCCTTTTGCGGATGTAGCAAAGTAAATAATAATAATAATAATGGAGCTAGCTCAATGAAGAGGGGAGGGGTTCAAATATAATAGAAGAAATTACACTTATTAAATATTTAATGCCAAGTAACCAATCGCAAGTAATAATAGGCATGATGAGACTGATTGGAAAAATTTAGAACTTAAATTAAAACTTAAATTTTATGTACTTAGTTTGGAATTACGAAACCAGACGGGATTTGCCCAGAAAAAAAATAAATAAAGTAAATTACTAATTCCCCAAGGGGTACACCAAAAATGTTGTAAATTGGATGTTGAGGTTCGAAGAACTCTTTTTAAATTTCTACTGACGTTTCGGCAAATTTATTGCCTTCTTCAGGGTAAAAATGTTCAGTTAGAATTCCAGTAGCAAATTATCTAGTTTAATCTGGACATACCATCACCAAGTGTAGGTATGTCACAGGTTAAACTAGATTAAATACTACTGGAATTCTAACTGAAAATTTTTACCCTGAAGAAGGCAATAAATTTGCCGAAACGTCGGTAAAAATTTAAAAAGAGTTCTTTTGTATGACCCGAACCTCAACATCCAATTTACAAAGTAAATAATGAATGCCCATCTAAAGAATAATAATTAAAGGATTAATTAATAATTTATATAATTAAATAACTATATTTAAACGGAGCCTAAGGCTACGAAATTAAAAAAAAAATAATATTAATAATAATATTGTAAATTAAAAAAAAAAAACATAAAAAAAGTTTAGAACGCCACTGGGATGAATGTATGAAACCAGACGTTACAATATGATGTAATATGATGAAATATATTTACTTTGCTTCACCCGCAAAAGGACGTAACAGAGTTTATTATATTACTATAATTCCTCCGTTTAGCATTGAGGAACTCAGTTAATTCCTATCCAGAAAACAAAAACTTTTTTTTGCTTTTTTATAACAAATTTTAACTTCATTTTTAGCCCTGTAACATTTTTCGTCAAACCAAGGTTTATTTGTAGGTTTTTTTTTCTTGGTAATATCAACAATAGAAGTTTTAACAATTCCCTTACTCTCCATACCTTTGTTAATTCTATTAACCAAATTCTCACATAACTAGTCTAAAGAATTACTAATCTGAGTGTGTGACCTACTTTGGATTCCTTCACCAAACCTCACATATCATACAACAATTACAATAAAACTCAGTATTAAAAATGTGCCAAGATCTCGCAGTACTTCCTAAAGTAATAAGAGAAGAAAAGAAATTTGATTTTCTAGCAGATCTAGGGTAGAATACAAAAGTGTATTATGTTGCAGGACATGTTGGATGGGGCATATCATACTACATCAATGGACTTCTCATACCTGAGATAAATGTAGTCAGAGGTCGCACTTATACTTTCGTTGTCGAAGGCGGTAAGGATGCCAACGTGCCCGCAAAGTTCCATCCCTTTTATATAACGGATGATCCAGTTGGTGGTTACCAGTATAAAACACCTGAAGAGAGAAGGGTAATTCTGTCGTGAATAAAACTCTAATTTTAACAATACTTCAGATGTAGACATTCCATCAGAATGTTTAAAAAAAATAAATAAGACAAACAATTATTATTATTTTTTTTTTTTAACAGAAAGTTAACATTTACGCTGGAGCGGAGTTGAATAAACACGGCGAAGTGGTACCCACAGGATTGGGTAGACTTTGCAATTGGACCCCAGATCCAGAACAACCGCTGGCTGATGAGTTCGCCTCTTTTGGAGCTTATCAAAGAACGCTGACTCTGGTCTGCGATCATGGTGAGCCGGCAGTCGTACAGTGGACCCCCGACAAAGATACTCCTGATACTGTTTATTATCAGGTGATTTTTTTTTTATATATTTAGTTGTTTGATATTATTATATTTAAGTATTATATAAAATATTGAATTTCTTTTAACGTGCCAGTACAAAGCATTTTTTTTTTTCAGTGTTTCTCTCACCGTTACCTTGGATGGAAAATACGAGTGCATGACCGCTGTGATCTGCCTACTGCTTCCGGGTCTGAGCCTGTCCCAAGCGTTATCCTGCCTCAACCACTTCAAGATGAACTTCAAGCAAAACCAAGTTTAATCGTGACAACACGAGTGAAACCTGATTTTCCACCTCAGTCAATAGCCGACACAAAAGTAAAAAATTTCACCAAATTTCATTTTCCATATGAAATTCTCAAGCCTGCATACAATGTAAAACGGCCTAACATCTCAGATGAGCACATAATACCAGTTAAAGAAGAAATAGAAGACATTCCTCAATCTTCAACTACGCCCAAATCTGGTCTATCGAATCTAACATTGAACACTCCAACAGCAATGCCCCTGATAAAGAATCCACTACCGTTTAGAAACGGTTTCGGCAGCGGAAACGGCAGGCCTCCAACAAGAAGGCCTATATTAATGATTCGTCGGCCACTTCAACCAATGATGAAACCTCCTCAGCACATCCCATTGATGAATCGCCCGTCGATGGTTCATGTTTCACCTTCGCAAAACCGGCCAGTAATCGTAAAAAAACCCATAATGAGAATACCTCAGAGGCCGATGATGATGATGCAAGCGGGACCAGTAAGACCATTGATGCCGCAACAACCGTCGATGATGTCAAACAGAGCTCCCATAAAAGCTGTGTATGTTCACAAATTCAAGAAACCCATACAACAAACTTACATCACACCTTTGCCTGAAAAAACAAAATATAAAATGCAGCCCTCACAGATGATCAGCCAAAATGCTGAAGAAGTCACAACTAGACTACCCATAGCAGTGAATACAGGATTTAATCCAGGTTCGCTAGTGATTGAGAGTGGTTTCAAGCCTATCATACAGACTCCCCATGCAGAAGAAAGAGTATCCGAAGTAGAGTACGAGGATAGTAACGAAGGTGTAATCAACATGGATAGTGTGGAGGAACAAAAGTCTCACACAGAAATGTTCGAGCCAATGTTCATACCTTCACCTTTGGATAGCAACACAAAACATACAAAGAAGGCCACTACTGAGCCCGCGAAGAAGATCAGGAAGCCGTATCGACATGTGGTCATAAGAAGACCAATCTATACTGAGGAACCTTTGTTCAGATCTGAACCAGATATGGATGAAACACCCAACGACAAGGTAAAATCCTTCTATACACCGCCTACAAGATCTCCAATCAACGTTCATTCTTACGATGGCAAATCTGTTGGTGAGGGTGAAGTATCCCAAGTCCCACCTAATCACAGACCAGATTCAGAACAGTTGAAGAGTTCACCTCAGTTTGGTCCGTTCAAAGGAGATATACCTCCAGTAGTGTCAAACAAAGAAGCCAGTGATAAGCCTCAGTTAAATTTAAAACCAGAAGCGCTGCCATTAAAAACTGAAGAAATAGATAAAGAAAAAATAGAGGTGAAAGAAGTCAAAGCTGAGCCATCTGAGGTAGAAATAGTGACGGTGATTAATGTGTCCAAGGAGGAGAGGCGACAAAGAAAGAGACGGTCCGCCCACCATGAGGCGGGACACCTACAGCATGATGATGACGTCCTTCAACAGAACCACACTGAACATACTCACCTTGCAGTACCCAACCGTGGCTACAATCTTACTTCAACTTTATTTCTACCTTTAATAATTGCAATTGTAGCTAAATTTTTATGAACCTAGCCATCTAACTCCAAGTACACTCAAGTACAAAATGATCCCTAGTGTACCATTATATATATAATAAAAATATATATATATAAAATTAAAATCTCTTGCCAAAATATAATTTTACTTTATTTTTGTTTGTAAATAATCAAATTATTTATTATTGTTTTATAATAGAAATATATAATTTTTTTTTTTTTTGTAAATCTAAATACTAAGAAAGAGGCAATTTTTATATTGAACGCAAAAAAATAATGAGAAATTCGTTTTTGTCAAAGAGGCGATCTGACATGGAAAACCACAATGTTCTTAAATAGGATATTAATTTTGGAAAGAAATCAATAAAAATTTATTTTTATGTGCTATTTTATTTTATTTTATTTTGGTTGCAGTTGCTCTTATGTGTCAGTCATCTTTCAGAAATAGGAGCCCACAATTTCCTCTTACTGCAGTTAATTCTAATGATAATTATGGACGATTCCATTGGTCATAAATAAAAACTTGATGGTTGATATTGAGAATCGACTTCAAAAGTTTAAAACAATTTCTTTACTGTCAACGTTTTCACATGTATTTTATTCTATCAAGGCAACTATTTGTCATTCAAAAAAGATAATGAGTAACATTTACAAAGTATATCATGTTGTGTAGCAATATTATACTACATAATTGTAACTGACAAACTTGGAATTTTTACTCCAAGTTCTTTATAATATATTCCAATGTCACATAAACAAATAGTGATGATGAGGATACATATTGGTTGTAAGTACGTTTTAGGTATATGAAGGTAACTAGATTGTAGTCCAAATAGTTGGATCAATCCTCAATGACAACATCATACATTACCGCCCCTTATAGCCAGCAAATGCTTTAGGTAAAAGTGATGGATTATAATTAGAATAAAGAGTTGAAGAAAATCGTTGAGGCGATCTTTAGGCGTAAGACCGAAAAACGGTTCTGTGATGAGGCACTTTCAGTTTACCACTTTTCTTTAAACTTAGAATCCTAAGCCATGCCATATTTATTATACAGACTTTGATACGTACAGTGTTGGAAATGACATTTTCACGGTAGAATGCTCCTTTCCCAGCAGTTTAATTTATATTCATCGGCTGCAGTCAATGTCCAAGTCTGAGAACCTTGTAACGATAGGGCTTGGAACAGGCTTTATATAGCAACTTTTTGCGTGTCTGGAAACTTACTTATTGCGAAGCCTCGATCTTAGCACCCCCAAACACCTGTTTCCAGCCATTCATGTCACTGCTGGTCTCATTTCTGGCTGTAAGGGTTGCTCCTGACTATTTAAATACTTTCAAAACGGCGCAGCCCGACTTGAAATTTCCGGAAATTCCTATTATCTTCTTGTGTTCGCCATATACTTCGTTTTGTCCTCATTGACTCAAAGCCCAAGAGTAGAAGCTCTTTGATCTAGCTCACTAAATAGGTTTACTAAACGCTGGGTCAATCATTATCTTCGCATTAAATGTTATTTTTCTTATAGTCATCATCAATACCAAGGATTTAAAGAAGATGGGTGAGGCTGGGATCTCTTTGTCTCATGCAAGCTTGTTCCAAGACCTATCGTTACAAGGCTCTGAGACTTGGACATTGACTGCAGCCGATGAATATAAATTAAACTACTGGGAAAGGAGCATTCTACCCTAAAAATGTCATTTCCAACACTGTACGTTCCAAAGTTTATATGATAAATATGGCATGGATAGGATGCCAAGTTTGAAGAAAATTGGTAAACTGAAAGTGCCTCTTCACAAAAACGTTTTTCGGTCCTACGATTTTCTTTAATTTTTTATTCTATTTTTGTTTTTTGATTGGGAATTCCTGAGACATATCGCTTTGTACCAACACCTGTGCTTCCGTGTTAGTGTTCATACATAACTTTGCTTCCGCGGTCATATTCACCTATCTGATCACTTTCGCAAGGACTTGGAAGTACTTCAAATACCTATTAATTTAAGCGAAGTAGTGTCATATTTTTTAAAATCAATATAAAGCTGGTGAAAATCCAAATTGTTTTCATAAAATTTCTCTTACACCGCTCTCAGGATAAAGATGTGATCTCTTGTTAATCTTCCTTTTCGGAACTCACATTGGGCTCCAAGCACCATTTTTCTGCTAAATCTGTAATTCATTCCGTGATGGAGATCACCAGAATTTTGTAAATAATGCTCAGCAGAGAAATTTATCGAAAATTATGCCATCCTATGGTAGGAAATAGCCAGCAGTGACCCAGTCTTATGACATTACCCGCCATCACATTGCAAAACCTATTCGTAAACCTCTTTTTTTAAAAAGCTCTCCACCATTTTTAACATCTTTACACATATATATATCTCCCACGGGAGCATTTTTTTTTCTTTCATTGCATATTGCACATGGCATCGTCGAAATCGTACCTCTAAGGTGGTTCTGCAACATTATCACAGACTAACTGCTCTTGATTATTGTTCATCGCGAAGCTTTGAATTCAAAACGTTCATAAAATATTCCATACACCGTTGTAGATTATTTTCCTTTCCAGTTATTAACTGCAGTATGTTCACTCCGTTATCCAGGCAGCCTAATCTTGGTTGGTACCCCTTGTATAACGGATCTTTGCTCTTTATAAAACTTTCTGTTCCTCCATTGTTAATAATCATTCTGCATCTAATCCATCTTCTTTTCCGACTCCATCTTCATTCTCCATTAATCTGGCTGTTGATGTCTTCTTCAAAATATTCCTGCCAGCTAGCCCTTGTTCTTCTTATGTTCTTCGTCTAGCTTCCTTTCTTTCAATACCTCCACTACCTAATCTCCGTACCAGTCATTTTGGGCGTTTCTCTTTCTTTCTCTCTAAGTATGCCAATTGCTGTCATAAATGTGTAAGAAACATGTGATTTTGTCCCATTTTATCTACAGTCATGCATCATTTCCATTTTGACTACTGCTCTGTGCATTTTGTAAGAGCTCTCCTACTTTATTTTCAAATACCTCATTATCAGATCCAACCTTCAGCTTTCAGTGACATAATCTTCTTTTATATTATTATTATTATATTATTCATCATATATATAATGACTAATATCTACAATGTAGTGAAGAAAATTATTATATATTTTGTATATTACTGTTGTCTTCAAGTTGATGCAGCTGACCTAGAACTACTGGAACTGAAAGATGCTCTTCATATAAAATGAAATCATGGCTCGGCCCTGCCACCATTTACGGACAGAGAACGTTTTTAAAAAGTTGAACTATATTTCCGCTTTCTTTTTCATCACTTTAATATTATTATTAATGACTTCGAAGGACTTAGCAAATTTTTCGCATGGATAAGTACGACATGCCAAGTAATTGTATCCGAATTAGGTAACTCTTTTTTTTTTTTTTTTTATTGCACATTCGCATTTTGCAGAATTTAGTGAGAAGTGGGAATTTAAAGGATAGATTTATTTTTGGCAATATACTGTCCGCTAATGGATAAGTTTCCAGTAAATGTCCCAATAAAAGAGAAACAATTGTTGGACTTTAATCGCGAGTTTTGGTTAACATCGAACCGAATCTTGGTTACACCGCTTTTCAGACATTCACGTGACTAATAAACTTTCTGATCAGACAATCACAGATATTTGGCATAGATATAAGAAACTTGCCTGGTTTCCATCACACTTTCAAAAGTATTGTTATTCAATTTAGCGTGCTCAACAAGGCCATGTAAGTGCGCTATTAAACTTCAAAATTCAAACAGGAATGCCATGTAGTGCAGGCCAAACATCTCTCTTAGCTATTAGTTTTATTTATTTTAAATGTTAAAAAATTTTCCCTGACGTAGAGAATTGGTGTGTCATGATACGTGTTTGTTTATTGAGGACAATTTATGTAGCGCTGGTGAGCTGGCTGGTTTTATAATATAATTTAAGTAGATGGCTGGGGGGTGGGAGTGCATAGGGTCTCTAATCAGATCTAATAGCTGTCCAGGCTGAACGCACAGAATTGGCAATATCCTCCTATAATTGTGAACATCTTCAAATATCCATCCGTGAGCGGACAATGTCAGTTACTGACTTGCCTTTCTACCAGAAGGACTGAATCGAGTACTTATGGCCAACCACGCCAACAAATATATCTATTCAACAGTTTTGCATTTCATCAAAACAAAATGGAGGTAAATATGTTTTATTTATAGTTTTTGTAGCACGGTTACAACAGCCGGTCGCACTTACCGGTACTCATTGATAAATATTCACACGTAGACGTGTTATTATCATACTGTCTCTTGCCCATTGTAAGATCCTGACAAATTTCCTAAATTACATTTGACTGGAAAATATGATTCAGCAAATGGTTATGTATGTGAGCAAAATATTCACACAAAAAATCGTAGTCACCTCAATGTTGATATTCTCTTCAGGTAAAGAGATCTGTGTCATCAGAAAGTCTTCAATCAACACCCGTCAACAAGAAATGTGGGGATTTTTCTCGAAATAAGTTCCAAAATTTTGTCGCTAACTCTTTAGCTATTGATTATCACAGTTTCTAAAAAAATTGTTTATTGAGGGGTTATTAGGCTTTATGTTAGACTCTGAATATTCACTGTTACAAATTTTGGCGACAGCTATGAGTAATAGCATACAAATATACTTGAACCCCTAAAAGCCTATTGTAACAATGAAAAGAGAGTGAAATGAATACAGCAAAATTTTGTCAATTTGGTTATGAGTAGCCACACAGAATTTATTAAATAAAAAAAAAAAACACAATATCTGAGAAACAAATAAACTCATACAAACACAACACATCTATAGATAATAGTAAGAATATACAAATTATTGATCTCTATCTTTTATTTATTATTATTATTTTTTTTTTTTTACAAGGTTCAATTCTCACAGTGCAAATACGCGTTATCACTTATCCAAAATTCACAACATAAACCGTCAACTGTTTTTTTTTTAAATAACCTCCTCAGTTACCCCATTTCATTCACGGTTTCCTTCATAGATAGCGCCACTATCTCTGTTAATCTATTAGAGCCCTCTCTATCTACATTTTAACCAACTAAACCGTTCCAAGTTTGATGAAAATGTGTCCAACTGAAATTATACGATCTCATTACTTGCCCGAAAAGTTCTTAAGAGAAAATAAAAATCTAATGTGAGTTGCATGTATCAATGTACAATTTCGTAAACGAAAACTTGCAGAAATTTCAAAAAATGATATTCCGTTATATACTCCTGGTCAATTTAGGAAGGTTGTTTGGTCCTGGTCAATTGTTCCTGGTCAATTTAGGGTATTTAGGAGGTTTGTTTGTTCTAAAAACAAACACCATCATCCAGAAGTACGACTTTAATGAATGGGTTTTCTCACATTCCGCCTTTTTTTTAAAAAAAAAACTGATGTGAAACATTCACACAACTTTCTCATACTCTAGTTCTCAAAATTATAATTGACAAATTTTATAGTTTGTGTACCAAATTTAATGAAATTCGACGAAAACTGAAAAAAAAATCTGTTCAGTAAAAGCGCACTTCCGGTTAACTAATTTCCTTGAAACTCGGAATTTTGGCCATCTATTTATTTCTAATTTAGAGTTTATAAGCTTATTTACAAATAAAATCATAAAAACAATATAACTGAAAGAAAGACGTATCTGGCTCCTGTGCCAATAATACACTGCAAGCTTTCATATTTACACAATTTAAAATAAAAAATCTGGTGTGAAACACTCACACAACTTTCTCTTACTCCAGTTCTCAAAATTATAATTGACAAATTTTATAGTTTGTGTACCAAATTTAATGAAATTTGTCGAAAACTGAAAAAAGCTATTCAGTAAAAGCGCACTTCCGGTTTACTAATTTTCTTCACACCCGGAATTTTGACCAACTATTTATTTCTAATTAATTTCATTTGGATGATAGAGTTGTATAATAAAGTATGATACCACTTTAGAGGAAGCTGTAACCCTACCCCTCTCCTAAAAGTGCCCTTAAATGAATTTTCCCAGAGAAATGTTTTATATAAAAGTAATAGATCTTTAAATGTTTAGTTTATATATGTAGTTTCAAAAAAATCGTCGCGGCCATTTTTGAGAAAATCGCGAAAAAGTGAAAAAATCATATTTAGTAAAGTGTTAAAACAAAAGCACTTCCGGTTTTCCGATTTTTCTCAAACTCGGAATTTCAACAACATATTTAATTCTAATTAACATTATTTAAATGACCGAATTGTGTAATAACCTGAAATAGCACTTTAGAGGGTAACCTAACCCCACCCCTCCCCCAGAAGGGCCCTTAAATCAATTTTCCCAGAGAAATGTTTCAAATAAAAGTTGTAGCTCCTTGTATATGTAGTTGATGTATCAAGTTTAAAGAAAATCCTTGGAGCCATTTTTGAGAAAAACGCAAAAAAGTAAATAAGTCAACTAGTAAAGTGGTACTTCCGGTTCAGAAATTTTGACAGATAACGCACAGTCAGATCGCATGGTGATAACTCTAAACGGAATATCAAGTTTCAGTTTTCTACGGTTTTTCGTTTTTGAGCTATGCTGTTCACATACACACACACACACACACACACACCACACAGCCATTTGCTAAAAACCATTTTTTTTTGGCGTCAGGGGACCTCAAATGGCATATTTCCCGTGAAAAACTCGATATCGAACTTTGACAGCGATTACAATACTTCTCTCTTACTAGGAGAGTAGTAAGAGATAGTCAAAATTAATATATTTATATAAGGAGCAAATAAAACTAAAAAAAAAAAAAACCCTGATCTACATTTTTAATTAATGTTTGGTTTGGTGATTGAATTGTAATCCACAATGAAGGCCACTTTAGAGAAAAACATAACCCCACCCTTCCCCCCTAAAAGTGCCATTAAATGAATTTTCCTAGAGAAATGTTTTAAATAAAGATTGTAGATCCATTGTATGTTTAGTTTATATAATACGTTTCAAGAAAAATTGTCGGAGCCATTTTTGAGAAAATCGCGAAAAAGTGGAAAAATCATTTAGTAAAGTGGTAAAGTACTATAATATTTACTATTGCATTGTACTATTTATTAGTACTTAAAATTTAATATTACACTTCCGGTCATCCATTTTTTTTTTTCCAAACTCTTAATTTGAACAAAATATTCAATTCTAATTACTTAACATTATTTAGATGATAGAATTATGTAATAAACTGAAATAGCAATTTAGAGAACAACCTTACCCCACCCTCCCCCAAAAGTACCCTTAAATGCATTTTTCTGGAAAAATGTTTCGAATAAAAATTGTAGATCATTGTGTATGTAGTTCATATACTAAGTTTTAAAAAAAAATCGTTGGAGCCATTTTTCAAGAGAATTGCAAAAAAGTGAAAAAGAAAAAAACCATTTAGTAAAGTGGTACTTCCGGTTGGGGAATTTTGACAGATAACGTGCTGTCAGATGCCATGGTGATACCTAAACGGAATATCAAGTTTACTTTCTGTTTTTTTTTTTGTTTTTTAGCTGTGCTGTTAACATACATAAACACAGACGATTTGCTAAAAACCACTTTTTTGGACTCAGGGGACCTCAAAACGGATATTTTCGTGGAAAAATCGATATCGAAAATTTGACACGATTACAATACTTCCTCTTACTAGGAGTAAGAGAAAGTAAAAAAATCAGTGATGCTCGAGTTTTTGTACAGCGAAATAAAATTAAAAATTTACTTTGTGAGAGAATTGCCAGTCAGTAACATTACTAACTGACATTATCAAAACAGTTATCGTCCTGGCTGAGAAACGATTGTTGTATTTAATATTGCAATAAAAAAATTAATGCTTTATTCTCTTTAAAATAAAATTTAAAAAAAAAAAAAAAGCTATCGGTTGAGCGAAATATGTACACTTTGAATTCCCCCACCTAGTCACCATACATTATTATCAGATTGCCCCTAAATTACCATATTCAGTAATGTTTGTATAGATAGTAGATATTTAAAATAATCACTAAATTACATTCAGACAAGTTTCTTCGATCAGTGTTTATATGTACAGTTTGTGGCAAATGCTAGAACAACCTTTATTAGTGGTGTAGAATGATACTGGTTAATTATTTATATCAGCGATTTTTTTCACGGATAGTCTGCTTCATTTTATGGTTATCAACCAATTTTTGACATTCTTCTATCTTCCGGTGGGTCTATGTTATTTGCACAAAAGTGTGTAAATTGATTTTTACCTACTGTAAATTTTTGATAAAACACTGTTGAAGAATGACGTAACAAATGAAGCGTGGTATCATGAAAAAAATTCTCTGATTTTTTTCCCAGTTCTGAGAGAACCTAAACACAATTGTGAAATAAAAAAGGTAAGCAGTGCTTGTGTGATGTCACTAAGTTTTTATTGATATTGCAGCAAAATGGACACCAAGGAAGGAGCAGCGGGCTGCATGTTACCGTCGGGCAGACCTCCTTCACCGGCAACCTCAAAGCGAGCCAAACTAACTCAGTACCTCGTCGCACTGGCTGGTTTGTAATATCTACTTAGCATTTCTTTTTTTCCTAATCACAAATTCTTATTATTCCTTTCAATTAAAACATCAACAGAATTAGATTAGATTTCATCGTGGTTTTTAAGTGATTGCATTCAAATATTTAAATATTTATTGATTATTAAGTACTTGAAGTATTTCCAGCTTGAAGACCAAATGTAAAAATGCTAAAAAATAAAGTTTCGTGTGAAACATTCACAGAACTTTCTCTTATCACAATTATAATAAGACAAATTTTCATTAAACCTTAAATTCTTATTAAACATTGGTGCCGCAATATCACTGTTAGATATTATAGTGGTGTGTGCCGCAATATGCTGTTAGAATTCAGGATATACTATGAAAGTATTGACTGTGATTTCACGGTATTTTGCATTAATTTATATCAGTTACTCTAAACCAATCTATTCTCTAGAAGCTCTAAAACTACTTATACGAAAAACAATCTGGTGTGAAATACTGACACACAACTTTCTCTTACTCCTGTTCTCAAAATTATAATTGATAAATGTTATAGTTTGTAAACCAAATATAACGAAATTCGTTGAAAACTGAAAAAACTGGTTCAGTAAAAGCGTACTTCCGGTTTAACAATTTTTTTTAAAGTTTGGCCATCTATTTATTTCTAATTAATTTTGTTTGGATAATAGAATTATAAAATCAACTATGATACCACTTTAGAGGAAGCTGTAACCTCAGCCCTCCCCTAAAAGTACCCTTAAATGAATGTTCCTAGAGAAATGTTGTAAGTAAAAGTTGTAGATCTTTGCATGTTTAGTTTATATACGAAGTTTCAACAAAATCGTCGGAGCCATTTTTGAGAAAATCGCGAAAAAGTGAAAAAATCATTTAGTAAATATTAAAACAAACGCACTTCCGGTTATCTGATTTTTTTTTTTAAACTCGGAATTTCAACAACATATTTAATTCTAATTAACACTGTTAAGAAAACAGAATTGTCTAATAAACTGAAATAGCACTTTAGATGAAAACCTAATCCCACCCCTCCCTCTAAAAGTGCCCTTAACTGAATTTTCCCGGAGAAATGCTTCAAATAAAAGTTGTAGCCCTTTGTATGTGTAGTTCATATATCAAGTTTAAAGAAAATCGTCGGAGCCATTTTTGAGAAAATCGCAAAACGTAAAAAAAAACAACTAGTAAAGTGGTACTTCCGGTTGAGGAATTTTGACAGATAACGTACCGTCTGATCCTATGGTGATACCTAAACATAATATCAAGTTTCAACTTTCTAAGGTTTTTTGTTTTTGAGCTATGCTGTTCACACACACACACACACACACAAAACAGACTATTTGCTAAAAACCACTTTTTTGGACTCAGGGACCTCAAAACGGATATTTCCGGTGAAAACACGATATCGAAAATTTGACACGATTACAATACTTCCTCTTACTAGGGGAGTAAGAGAAAGTAATAAAATTTTATTAGTAATGATATTATTCAACTATTATTATTAATTAATATCCGACAGCAGATTACTGATTATGTCTGTAATCAAGAGACACTTGATTTTATAGAAGATTATCGTCTTCAAACAGTTTTGTGGGATGTAAATTCAAAATTATATGGCAACAAAAGTGCGAGAAGTGGTGCTTGTTCCGTAGTACTTGTTGTAGAGGTGTCATACCACTATCACTGGAAGTAACTTCTCTCCATGTGGCTTAAATAACTTCACTAGTGTTTTCATCCTCGTGATCAAACCTCCCAGGAGGTGAATACTGTCTTGCTGCATCCGGCTGCGCCCGAGAAAATTATGAAGCAGAAGACAAGTTAACACTATATCAACCACAGTCCCAATAACTGTAATTTCTATAGGCTTAGGAAAAATTCTCAACCCAAAAGCGTTTCCTTGCTCTCCATAGCCTGTACTTAAATTCTCTTTTTGGCGAGCCCTTATTAAGATCAATTGCAAATGGTTTCATAAGTTGAGGGCTCGCTGCTTTTTTTCTTTTTCGTGCACTTTTCGAAAACAGGTAACCTGGACAAATAGCTAATGCTGCTTCTGAATCCATCGATAAAATGCACACTGAACGGATGAAGTGTGGATAACAAACTGAATGCCTCAAGAGGCATACTCGAAAGGCATGCGCAACGCATGTTGAAATGGAAAGAGGAAGCGCAAGTTGAAAGGGAAGAGGAAGAGGAAAGCCACAAGTGTGGACATACCCTAAGCGAGTTAAAACTATTAACAACTTCACTAGTAGCAACTAGCTAAATTTCTGCACACCTCACAGGTTTTTCTGTACTTGCTCAGCAGACACAATCTGAAGAACCAAATACTGAACCTAGATCATCACCCACATTTCTATCGAATTTGAAAAAGTAAATGCATTTGTAAAATTTAAGAATATTTGAGAAAATTTGTAAAAAGGTTAAGACATTTCATAGCATTCCAGACGATTATACGAGCACTAGTGTGGAATTTGCCTGCGTGTTAGACTGGTTTGAAAATGAAATACTGTTTTTGTGGATAGTTGTTTATTGAAACTGTAAAACGTGCTCACTGAGGAATGTGCAAATAAGTAAATACGAAGATATTGCAACGATTATATTTGTGATGTTTTGTACACATTCCAATAACTTAATAATAAAAAAACGAATATATATATATCATTTGATTAAAATAAATGATAAATGGGCTAAAGATAATATCTCTTAATACTATGATTTCTTGTACAGATCTCCAAATCATAGAAGCTTGGATATTCAATGAACTTCTTCAACTTGCACAACAAAGAGTTATCATTGGAGGTATTTTTAATGCAAAACATATCTGTTGGGTTCCCGGTTTAAACATCACCACCAGATTGCACATTAATCCAACATTATATATAAACACAACTTAATTCCAATTGCACCTTCCGAGAGAAGGTGGGAGACCATACGCTGGCCACAGAATTGGCCACCACGGAATTCCTGAGTACTTCATACTTCTCCTTAATCAAAGGCAAACTGGAAACTAGAAAAAAAGTGAAGAAGAAAAGGCCTCACTTTTCTCCCGCCACCTCCAACAAGTTTCCAGCCTAATTACTATACAGAAGAAGAAACTCACAATAGAACAGGAGATGAATTATATGAATCGTGCAACTTTCACTTCCACCAAAACCTTTTACATACTATAAAAAATTTGCCAAATAAGAAATCGCCGGGATGCGATCTTATTACTGCAGACAAAACAAACAACAAACTATTGCCCAAAAAGGCAATACTGTTTCTCCATTTCTATTTCTAACGCTTCACTAAGGGCTGTTCATTACCCTTTTATCTGTAAATATTCTTTAATTACTATGATACCAAAACCTGGCAAATCTCCTACAGAACGTACTTCCTATAGACCAATCAGTTTACTTCCGATTCTAGGAAAATTGCTAGAAAAACTGCTCATAAAATGACACACACTATACAGACCGTATCATATCAACATCAATGTGGCTTCAGACAACAGCTCTCTACTAGATATCAAATAAAAAGAGACACACAACACACATTGCTAACTCTCTCGAATCCAAACAGATATGTACAGGCATTTTTTTTAGACGTTTCATAAGCTTACGATAAAGAATGGCATCCTGGATTGCTTGTTAGATTAAATAGAATTTTAGCTTATATCTATTAACTTTTATTAAAATCTTACCTTGGGGTAGGTTCTTCAGTGTTAGGTAAACACAGTTTACTTCTGACATTCATCCCCTTGAGGCTAGAGTCGTGCAAGGAGTGTTCTGAAGCCACTACTTCACAGTATTTACATGTTGACATGCTTGAACATCTGAATCTCTCGTTAATGCAACCTATACGTATGACCAATCCAACTGTTTACAAGGAGTTGACCTCTAGCTGTTGAACATTATAGACTTATTTGTGGAAGTTCTGTTTTGTTTTTTTTTATGATTTTGAAGGCTTCCTTTGTTTACGATTTTTTTTTTAAATTGGCACGTTAAAGTTTTCATGAGTTAGTGATTTCCACAGTTCAAAAAAAATTCTATCGAATAGTTTTCGTAAAATTAATAAATTAAGTTAATAAAAAAAAAACAGGCTGGTTAAATCAAAGTTAATCGTAAACTTAAAGATAAACAATTTACATTTTTTGAGTGAAGCATATTAGTGTAAGCTTGTCAGTATTCTGGAGGGGATAAGTTGAGAGGTGGTGATCTTTAGTCTAGAGAGGGGAAATTTTACTTCTGAAATTGAAGAAATTCACATACCCCTGCCTTTTCTCTAACTTCCAAGCATATGCGCATGCGTGCAGACGTACATAGATAACAGAGGTAAGTAATAGCCAATTGTTGCCAACTTTTGTTTATCACAATTTGAAGGTTTAATCTTACAGCAAAATTACCTAAAGTAAAGGATTTATTGTATGTAATTCAGTAGTGATACTAGTACTTATATGATATTTTAAATAAAAGTCCCGAAAGAAACTCACTTTACTGTAAGCTTTATTCAATGGGGCTTTCAACCAAACATACTGAAATCTTGAAAGGACTTTATAAAGATACGGAATCATCAGTATGGACTTACGGCGGCTTAACTAAAAGTTTCCCTACCAAAGTTGGTTTTAAACAAGCCAATGGTTTTAAACATCTATTCATAGATGATTTGCATGATTATGTTAAAGAAGGTATTCGAGTTACAGAAGGTACCCCGACTGTACTTCAGAACATGATTGATAGATTAGATTCATATTGCCACTTATGGAATATAAATGTCAACCTTAATAAATCCCAAATAATATTGTTTAGAAAAGGAGGTCAACTTGCTCGAAATGAACGATGGGTTTTTAAGTGGAAATATATAAACATTTTAAATCAATATAAATATCTTACACCTGTCATAAATTTTATATGACACAATTTTATATGACAGCTGACCCATTTTGTCACATTAAATGATGTTATTTTGAAGTAGATAGTAGAATATTTGTGTATCTATTAGAATTTAATGGTAATTTCTTATTATCACAGAATAAAAATAATCCCGATGATTTCAAAAAAAAAAATAGATAACAATTCCTCAAATAATAAAAAGATGCTTAATTGTAGGTTACCGAAGCCATTGGTTTTTCTTGTTAACATTTTGATGAAATTTGGTCCTTATGTTCGCAAAAAGTGATTTTTAGTATTACGAGCATTTGACCATTGTTACCAAGTCCATTGTTTTAGTATTATTTGGCCCTTATGTTATCAAAAAGTGATCACAGTATTATTTGGAAATCTTCATTGCACTTTTCTTTTTTTTTAAAAAAAAAAAATAATACATGCACACATGATGAAAATATCTTTGTAAATTACCAAAATTCACTTGAAAAAGTTATTATGAATCAATCATTTTATGAGAATTCGAGATATTAGTATCGAATAATCTCGTTAAAACAATCAAACGTCGTTGATTAAACCTCTTCAAAAATATAAAAACAAATAATAGGCGTCATTTTATTTTTGCTTTTTAGTTCTTTACGTTACATGAAGTCATTTTATGTGAACAGGTGTTTATTTATCAAAATATCTTAATAAACAAGATTTTTCTTCAAAGGTCCATAATATCAAGCAAAGTTTTATAATAAATTATTTTCCAATTTTCTGGGCATAATAAAAATGCATTTGAGCTTATCTTAATAAACAACGCATAATAATAAACCGTACAAAATTGTTTCCTTTAACAATAATGCGCTTTGGAAGTAGAGGGGAGGACTGGGAAAGGAAATTTACAATATTTACAACTTGTGACTTCAACCAGATTCATTCCTTCATGCAATTGTGCTAGAATTTCTTCGTTTTCCCAAGTTTTTCTCCTTATTTCGTTGGTAGTTTTGGCAAATTAATGGTTGATGAAAATTTTCTCGAAAAAATTGGATAGAATGGTACATTTTAGTATTTAAAAAGAATCCCTAATTATTTCGTACTTGGTTTAATCGTAGTTGTTAGTTGGTAGGGATGTGCAGTATGACATGTTATCCAGAAACTTTTACCTATTATTCCTGTTCTAAGGAAGCTAAGTACCCCTAAATAATGCTATTCTTAGAAGTAAAACAAAACCCAAGAGATGTTCAAAACCGCTATTCTTCTTTACATGCTTAACTTTATCAATGACCACAAGGCATGGATTGTTGATTAACAATTAACATTTGAACTTACTTACAGTGACCCTGTCAGCATTCTCCGCGGGAAACATATTGGGATGGACGGCTTCTGCACTGCCCTATCTAGAAGTTCACAATTCCCTGCCTGTTACCAAATATCAAAGTTCGTGGATAGGATCTCTGGTAGCTGTAGGAGCTTTCTTTGGTGCTCTGCCAGCCGGACCAATCGCCGACATCTTTGGTCGTAAAGTAAGTGGATTTTTATTATGCTGCCAAGGGCAGCTCAACAGAAAATAACAAAGGCTTTCGAATATATTGAATTTCTGAATATGTGTATACAGTTAATTTTTTTCATACATTTAGTTAGTACAACTAGTTCATACAGAAAATATAAAATACTTATCAGAGATATTTGCCGTGATAGCCTGCTTCTTTTTATGGTCGTCAACAGGTTTCGGGTGTTCATCAGGATGTTTTTGTCAAACAGTGTAATAACAACCTAGACTTGCACAAAGCCAGTAACTGATGATGGGAGAATTGAACCTGGGAAAACGCCCGAAACCGGTCGATGACCACAAAAAGAAGCAGGCAATCACGGATTATAGCTCTGATGCTTTCCAGCTCTGCGGAACCAACCACAACAACTATAAAATATTTATTTTAATAAATTTCAGTGGGATATAAACTTTTACAAATACTCTAAATTCTCAGAGACATTTTCCGTGGTGGCCTGCTTCATTTTGTGGTCATCGACCGGTTTCGGGCGTTTGCCCATCCTCAGGATGCGTCTGTCAGACAGTGTGACATCACAGACTTGCACAGAGCAAACTCAGTTTATACACTGACTGGTCTTTTTAATTGTATTTTAAAACTAAACTCTTATTACCAACCACCTTATTAACCTCTTAACCTCTCTTTAACCTCTTATTAACCAACCACCACAACAACTTTAAATTCTCTTTAATTGGATGTCAATGCCGATCCAGAAAGTTTCGGAAACTGAAAATGGAAACTTCTACAAAATCCTAGAGGGACGGATCTGAACACTTTTCAATAGCCAGAAAACATAAGCGGTCAATCAATGAACAGCTCTAGCTGGTTGCTTTTTACAAAAACTGAAAAAAATTAAACAATTTGATAACGGAAAATAGTATACGAACGTCAGAAAGGGTCAGAAGGTCAGAAGGGTCAGAAGGTTGAGGTAGTCAATAAATATAATTATTTAGAAATAATATTGACATCTCGCCACTCTCTGAATATTCCCACTAAGAGAGTTCCCAATACTGTCTGGTATGGCTTTATCTTACGCATGCCGTCCCTCTTCCATACAAGTATCAAGTTTTTAATTCCGTATGTCGATCTGTCATATCTGATCTCCGCTCAAGTTTGGGGATATCAGAGGTACGATATCATTGAAAACCTTCAGAGGTATTTTATCAATAAACTATTTGCCCTCCCCTCAGGCTACACCTAATTATATGATTTGCATTGAGACTATTATGGATCTTCATGAGATATAATAATAATAATAATAATAATAATAATAATAGCCATTTATTGTTTTGATTTACAAATTGACATTTTTTTTTGTTTTACACAATTATAATATATAAACAAATCGGCTTTAAGCTGTGGCACCTTTAAAGGTTAGAGTGCTGTTAATAATCTAGTTAAATGTGTTAAATAAACAATAAAGTGAAAAAATAGAAATTAAAAAGTTAAGTCCCTTTTTGCAAAATAAAATAATTTTTTCTTTTCTGTTATTATCTACATTTTTAAGTTTTGTTTTAATTGAACTAATTTTTACTCCTATTTACACTCAAATCATATTTAGAATTAAATTTCATGGATACATTTAAATTTCTTATATGTTGAATTTTTTATAACTTTTGCTTATTTCACTTATTATTTCTTTACACTCATTTATTTTATCATCACCCATTTACTTTACACTGATTTGTTTTAATATCTTGAATAAGTCCTGATATAGCCACACTGTCGAATATACGGTTTTCAGCCTTTCCAATCTTCTATCTCTAGCTACTCTCATCCAGGTAACTCCCCCACAAACTTTTCTAAACTCTTCTTCCCAGGCGCGGGATTGTCTTCCTCGTTTCCTTTTCATTTCCCTGGGATACCATCCTATAATTTTTTTGGACCATCTCTCATCTTTTGTTCTTACTATGTGTCCTGCCCAGTTCCATTTTCTTTCTGTCACTATTTTACCGACATCCACCAGAAGTGGCTGTTCTGTAATCCACTGTTTCTTTTTTTTATCCTTTCTAGTTATTCCTATCATTATTCTTGCCATCGACCTCACAGTCACTCTTAGTTTTTTTGTTATTTTTGCACTTAAGGTCCATGTTTCACAACCATATATAATAGTTGGCAGCACACATGTTTTGAACAGTTTTGCCTTATGCTCTATTTCCACCTTGGATCGAAACAGATGTTTATATTTATTAAATGCTGACCATCCTAAGCTACATCTTCTTACCACTTCTTCCCATTCTCCTTCTTTTGTGATTTTCTGCCCTAGGTAAATAAAACTATCACTACTCTCTATCTCTTCTTCTCCTATTTTCAGTATTTAAGTATTTTCGTCACAATTTAAATACATAATTTTTGTTTTCTTGCCATTTATTGCTAAACCTACTTTTATTACCTCTCTAACTAAGTTTTCGAAGATAGCTTTTATTTCCAATATGCTCTTCCCTATCAATACAATATCATCCGCAAATTTCAGGACATTCAACCATTCTCCATTTACTCTTGCTCCTCTCCCCTGCCATTCCAGATTACTAAAGGCTTCGTCCAGCATCACATTGAAGACTTTTGCAGATGGTACGTCGCCTTGTCTTAGGCCCCTCTTTATCTCTATTTCTCGTCCAATATTTTCAATTTTAAAAAACAACTTGGCCTTTCCATAATTCCATTCGAATATGTTCATGTATATTTTTTCTATTCCTAGATTTTTCAGTGTTTTCAGTATAACATCTATTTTCACACGGACAAAAGCCTTTTTGAAATCAATGAAGAGCAGGGTTAGAGGGAAATTGTAGTCTTTTGATTTCCTGATCAATTGCTGGATAACTAAAATGTTGTCATTTGTCGAGTGGTTTTTTTTTTAATCCAGTTTGGCTTGGTGTTATGGCTGATTCCAAGGTGGCGCTTATTCTGTTAGTGATTACAGCCATAAATATTTTGTAAACAATTGAAAGAAGATTTATTGGTCTGTAGTTTTTTATTTCTTGCCTATCCCTCTTTTTAAACAAAAGTATCAATATTCCTTTCTTCCATATTTCTGGTATTGTTTTCGTTGTTAAGCAGGTATTAAATAGTTTACAGAGTAATCCTACTAAAACATTGCCTCCTGCGTTTATTTCTTCGTTTGTAATTCCATCGATTCTTCCTGCTTGCCTTCTTTCAAGTTGCGTACAATATGATGAACTTCTTCCTCTAGAACAGACCAAGAATCGTGGAAGCCCTTTTCCTCTTCCCAGTTATCTTCATGAGATATAAACCTTAAAATTACATATTAAGTAGTCCTTGAGTTTCCTCAATATGTTTTTCGAATATTCTACGATCAGATATTATAAGTAGGAGATTATACGGTTTTTTATACTGGATCCACTTGGCACAAAAATATTCTTGTCTGTTTAGAAAACATCTTTCTCTGGAAAGATCACTTATCCTTTTAATAGATAAAATGAAAACAGTGACTCGTGAAGAGCTACTGAGTCGTACCAATCAGTCATCTCATTTCTCGTCGAACCAGAACTAGATCATAGTTTTAATTTGTTATTTACCTGCTAATTACTATTCAGAATTCAGAGTCCAAAAAATGGGCTTTTAGAAAATGGTCTGTATGTGTGTGTGGTGTGAGAGTATGTATGTGAACAGCATAGCTCAAAAACGAAAAATCGCAGAAAGTTCAAACTTTATATTCTGTTTAGTTATCACCATGGGATCCGACACTACATTATCTGACAAAATTCCTCAACCAGAAGTACCACTTTACTGGGGGGCTTTTTCACTTTTTTGCAATTTTCTCAAAAATAACTCCATCTATTTTCTTTAAACGTACTATATCAACTACACATACAAAGAGCTACAATTTTTATTTGCATCATTTCCCCGGGAAAATGCATTTAAGGGCACTTCTAGGGAGGGGTAGGGGTTAGGTTTTCTTCTGAAGTGCTATTTCAGTTTATTAGACAATTCTGCCATCTAAACAATATTACTTAAAATTAAATATGTTGTGGAAATTCTAAGTTTGAAGAAAATCAGATAACCGAAAGTGGGTATTTACCGAAAAGTATTTTTTAGTTTTAGCGATTTTAACCACAAAAACCCCGACAATTTTATTAAATTTGATGTACTAACTGCAAACTTTGTCAATCACAATTTTGTAAACTGGAGTAAGAGAAAGTTGTGTGTGTGTTTCACACCAGATTTTTTCATTAACAAGTATTGCAATCGTGTCAAATTTTCGATATCGAGCTTTCACCGGAAATATCCGTTTTGAGGTCCCCTGAGTCCAAAAAAGTGGTCTGTGTGTGTGTGTGTATGTGAACAGCATAGCCCAAAAACGAAAAATCGGAGAGAATCCAAACTTGATAATCCGTTTAGGTATCACTATGGGATCCGACAGTAGGTCAGCGGTCAAAATTCCTAAACCGGAAAACGCGCTTTTACTGAACAGTTTTTGCTATTTCTTCCATAATAATACCGACGAATTTCATTAAATTTGATATACTAACTGCAAACTTTGTCAATCACAATTTTGAAAAATGGAGTAAGAGAAAGTTGTGTGAGCGTATCACACCAGATTTTTTTGTTTTGTTTTATAATCAAATGTACAGAATACTATGTTGTATATATAGATGAATATTAGGTTAAATAATATTATTGTTTTCAGTCGTTTAAGACGGTAATCAAGGCTTGCCAGAGCTGATATAGCCTGATGACTCCCGGAAGTTCTCCTTTCTCTATAGAGATAATCTCTCTAGCTGTAAAAAGGATGTTACATCAGTCGGTGGTTAAAATTGCTTGTAAGCAGTACACTGAAACTCGATGTGTGGTTTTGTGCCTGTCTGTTGAGGAAGTAACAATTTTAACATCTATAGCGGCTCTGAAACATCTCTGGCAAGGCTGGACGAAGAGTTTTGGGTGTTATGTAGGATCCCATATCTTTGCAGTAATTGTAGGAGTAGTAATTTGTTGGCAAGCTCTTAGCCAGCCTGTGTAGTAGAAATATTTGTTAATTAACTGTTAATTTTAAATTGTTTATTAGTTACTTAGTAGTAAGCCATAGGGCATACTTTCGTTTTTTTTGTTTGTTTTTGGGTGAGTGTTATATGAAATTATCTAATAATTATACGTATATAGAAACTAATAGCTTGAGAAGTCCGTAGTTATAGAACAATAGAGATAGAGCTTGTACATAATTAATTGAGTTTGTTTTTATTAAGTGATATCTATTTATATATATATATAGGCATCTTGCCGGGTATTTTGGTTGATCTTGCTTTTCTCTATTCAACTCTATTTATTTAGCCGACCAGACCACCTTTGTGTTAATATTATAATCTTGCATACCAGAATTTATACCATTCCTTTTGATTTAAATGTTATTTTACATAATATATGCATTAACCTTGGATTCCAGTTTTGTCTTTTTGCAGTACTTAGTATACCCCTATCCATAACCCTCTTCCGTACAGGTCTGCCTTTACTGGCTTCCATCACTCAAAGCTTCTTGTCTACTAACTTCTCTATCTAACCAGTCTACATACAACTACACTACATTTAAACTAATACACTACATTTTAATGCTGTATCATTTGCAGACGACTGCTCTGAAAAGTAAGTATTTAGAATTATGGCAGGATCAATATGGAAAAGAATATAGAGGCAACTATTATTCAGACTACAGCCTCGAATCCCTTGTGGACCTTGGTTTGAAGAGTGGAGGGGGAAAGTAAATTTTATACCACGATAATGCGATTGAGGTTAAACCATAATCTCACCAAGCCGCACCTTTATAAAATACACATCGCAAA
Source organism: Triatoma infestans (assembly GCA_011037195.1). NCBI lineage: Eukaryota > Metazoa > Arthropoda > Insecta > Hemiptera > Reduviidae > Triatoma > Triatoma infestans. Next base: position 65,502 of record JAAEAF010002595.1, on the reverse strand, counting down.
TAGTTTCAAATGCGATTGCGGTAACGGAAAGGATGGCGACATCAATCATTTATTCATTAATTTTAAAATGTATAGTAAAAAAAAGAGAAACGTTTGTAACCGAACTGTCCAAGTATGTAGATGAGCGTAATCAAGAGAGATGGTCGGGTGGAATGGAGAGGCAAAGTCTTTGTTAGGAGAGGTTGTAAGAGAAAGGTCAGGAATGAAATTGAGTCAATGTGGCAGAATAGATGGGAGAATACAAGCAAGGGAAGATGGACGTATGGCTGGTGGAGCTCTGTTGCGCTGAGACTAAGGTCTGTGTGGGTGGAACCTGATCACTACGTCACCCAAATTGTTAGTGGGCATGGAAACTTCAGAGGCAAGTTGCACGCACTGGGGCTGAGTGAGAGAGAAGAATGTGAGTGTGGTGAAATTGAGAGTGTGGAGCATGTGCTGTTTGATTGCACGTTGTGGAGTGAAATTAGAAGCGAATTTGTCGTGAAAATGGCTGAGAGGGAACTGGAGTTCAATAAGGGACGAATGGTGTGTGAGAAGGGATTTGACGAGTTTGCGTTGTTTGCGCGTAAACTGCTGGAGGAGAAAGAGAAAAGAGAGATAGAGAGTGAATGGGAGTAAAATAACTTTTTTCCGCAGAGACGTCTACAGACGGGCACGGAATTCCCACTGCAACTAGAATGACATGGTAAGCCCAAGCTGGTGTCAGGAGGTTGTGGTAAATCCGTAGGCTTCCTTTGGCCGGGCCAGTGACCATTCTAGGCCTTCAAGTAGGGGACTTGTTCCCTCTACAAAATGGTACCATGGGATCGTGAGCCAGCCCGGCGGAGTTCTGTCTCCGCGCTCACGAGTTGAGGAAAGGTTTCGTGGTGGTCGTGGCTTCGCAAGGATGATAGTAGAGTCCCAGTGTATCTGTTCTGTGGGAGGAAGTTGGTTGGTTTGCCTTCGGGAATAGTTCCGCCTTCTTCCAATCCCTCACAACAACATGTCCAAGTATGTACGATTTCCTTGTAGCGCAAAAATCATATGCACTAATGGAAAAGGAAGCGCTTGTGTGCATATACAAGTTCATCAAAGAGAATAAAATGAAAATATAAGTCGGATTAAGAATTATCTTTCGGTACATTGTAGTTCGGTGCTCATTTCACTTATACTAGACACCAAAACGACATAATATTCAAAGGCATTAACCATAAAATTATTTCAGATATGACATGTCTAAAGATTAAGGATAAGAGCCGCATCGCTCAAAATACCCTTATCTCTGCAAGGATGGAGAATGAAGAAGAGGAAGAGGGTGCAGAAGCCTAGTGGAAGACTATAAGAGACATGTCTACTTGAAAAGATAGGGCTGGTTTTTTCCACCAACCTGCAGTTGCAGCCAATTAGAAGCCAAGGGTAGTTAATAATGTCAATATGATGGTTTTTTCCAGCCCTCAAAATCAAAATAACTGGTTAATGTCAAAACAGACAAAACCAAAAAACAAATAAACAAATTTGCAGACGATTATTTAATTTATGACAGCATCTAAAAGCATACCTGAATTAGAAGTTAAAACTAATGCAATTTTAAAGCAGATATCTGTATGGTCAACTACAAACGGATCCAAATTTAGTAAAGAGAAATCCTACTTTCTTCAGATCAATCGAGGACAAACACCTCCTGAATTAGAATTATACCTAAACAACAGTAAACTGAAACAAGTAGAAGAAATAAAATATTTGGGTATAACATTAAATAAAATCTGGAATTGGAACAACCACATAAACGTTGTTACCGCAAAATGTATGAGTTTTGTAAACATATTATCAAAGTCTGAGAAAGTATATTAGGGACTAGGACAAGAAGCTCTCAAACTCATATATAAAGGCGCATTCATACCAATGTTACTTTATGGAGTGTCAGTATGGATAGATGGTCTACAGCGAGCCTATAATCGGAAAAAATTAAACAGAGTTCAGGGAATAATGGCTATTCGAATGGTAAGAGGGTATAGAATTATATCAAATGGTGCGGTCTGTTTATTGGCGGTTATTACTCAATTCTAAACAAAGCTAAACTAAATTTAACTCAAAGCTAAACAATTGGCCTTGGATTGTACCAATAAAAACAATTGGCCGAGAGAGCTAATGCTAATAATTAAAAAAAAAATGGCCTTGGAAGAAATGGCATTACGAGGAATACCAATAGATGGATTGTCAATTGATAATTTAGAGAGACCAGTTCATTTTAAAAACGATGGCCACATCCAGCAACGCGTGGCACTGTTAAAATAATAACAGTGAACAGTTCAGCAGAATTAATTCCAGCTGCGAATATAAGTATATATACTGATGGAAGCAAGATTGGAAAAGAAGTCGGATGTGCCTTCGTAGAATACTGTGGGAATAAAATTATTAAGGAGGCTTATTTTAGAATCAATCTATTATGTTCTAACAATCAGGCAGAACAGCTTGCCATATTAGAAGCAGCGTGCTGGTTACAAGAACATTGAAAAGAAAAGATGGGCTAAACTAATTATTTTCACCAAGTGAAACTGAGAGCCAAGTGTCACTGGATATTCTGAGTAATTATAGAAAACAAACTCCTTTAATATTCAGAATAAGAGAAGTATTAAGATGTATACACAATGCTACGTGAGATTTTGCTGGACTAAAGCACATGTAGGAAACGAACGAGCCGATTTAAGAAGGCTGCATTTGGAGGATCCCTAAAGGAAAGATACTCAAAATATTTTACAGGTTTCCTAAGAAAGTGGTTAAGAAAAAATTAGTAGCTTACAAAATTGGCAGAGAACATGGAAGTCAACAAGCAAAGAAGCATTACTAGACAGTACTTTCCTACCATACTCTTCAGGCTACAACTAAAGGATTTTACACCTTCTTTCAAAATAACGCAACTTTTGGCAGGACATGGTAAGATAAGATCTTATCTTGCCAGATTTGGGATAATGCAATCAGCTGAATGTGTGTGCTACACCAATGAATTTCAGACTGTGGACCATTTTCTGTTTTATTGCCTCCAGCTTAAAGCAGCCAGAGCCTCACTAATACAGCATATTGTCACAAAAAATTATCGTTGGCCACCTGAGAAGCAGTATTTACTTCATCAAGATTGTATTCATCAGTTTTTAAAATTTATTTCTAAGATAGACTTTGTCATTTTATGATTCAAAAAAACAAAGTAATTATTTGTATTTATAATACTCAAAATTTAATATTTGATATTATATAGATGTAAGAAATTATACATAATGTTTAGAAAAATAATGACCTACTATGTTGAATTGCTGTCAAAATTTTATGTTTAATAATTTGATTTGTAAATTTATAATATTGTAACGCAGCTACTGGTGCCATCTAGGAGAAAAAGCAGGTACCTCAAGTTCTCCTAGTGGCCGCTAGGAAGCGCTGGCGGCGCGCTCTAGCTCTGTCTAGAAGAATCGAGAAAGTTCTAGACCCTTCTCCACCGGTATAAATAGAGGGAAAAAACGTTACAATATTATGAAATTATGAATGATGTAAATGCATGTAATACTGTAATGAGGAATATGCTGTAAATAAAGAATTAAAAAAAAAACTACATTTTAATACAATAACAATCATTATAACAATAAAATAATATAATATATACATATAAAGATGAATTAATTCTTTATCTTACATTTATGTTATAAAACTATGAGGTGGTAGGTTATATTTTTACTTTCTCTTATTCCTAGTAAGAGGAAGTATTGTAATCCTGTCAAATTTTTTTGCTGTTATAAACCAACAGATAGCCAACAATGCATTACAGTTATTGAAACATTTTTATTGTTTTGATTATATCATTATCCTAATTTTTGTCTAATTATTACTTCTTTTATTACAGCTAGTCATCTTAAGTCTGGCATGCCCTTTACTGTTCTCATGGATACTTATATTCTTTGCATCCTCTGTATATATTTTGTACATTGCGAGACTAATTGCTGGAATTGGAATCGGCGCTGTGTGCACTACAGTTCCCATGTATATATCAGAAATAGCTGAACCCAGTATTAGAGGTAAAGTTCATTGCAAAACGTTCTTCATTTTATTTAAAATATTTTAAGTATAAGCATGATTTAGTTCTAAAGGAGGAGTTTATCAATGTGATCAGTGAGTTCAGTGACCAAAGAAATAAAATTTCAAATTATTATGATTACCTTGATGATCATTGGGTTTGATCCATTATTAAAATTGTTGACTTATCAGCTTATATTACTATATTTATAGTATGAGTTTTAAATAAATGCTAACAATGCGATCTCGCCCCACTGTCCTCTACGCTCTTCTCATAGAAATACTGAATCTGTGCGGAAAACCGTTTTCATTTTAAAACTCAGCAGTTTGTTTGTTTTTAAAAATTGTGAAATTGTGGTATGAAGGACTGTCATGTTGTGCTCTTGCCCTGATCAAGTATAAAGATTGATCATTTAGACAGTGCTCTTGAGCTCTTGATACTTCAATTTCACATATAGGGAAGAGATTAGCTCAGTGGTAGCGCGCTGGACTAGCAACACGGAGATCACGGGTTCGAATCCAGCCGTGCTACCCTTAGATTTTCTCTTCCTAGGAGCCCCTACAGCTCACTGTCCGGTGATGGACAGTGTTGTCTGTAACGGGAGAACACTGTCCGGAGGCCGGCAGTGCACTGAGAAGGCTCCGGGCGCAAATGACCTCAGATGTTGAGACGCCTTAAATTAAAAAAAAAAAAAATTCCACATATTTTTAAAAATGTTAAAATTTATTCCTTTATATTTGCCTAGTTCAACATTTTAATTCCCTCACTAAAATCAAAGAAAATAATTAAAAGAAGAGCAAAAACCGAACAACCTTCCTCAAACAATAATACGGAATCTGACAATACTTTGAGTTACAATTGATACCAATAAAAGAAGTAATCATGGCGCATTCTTCCCTTATTCGACAACAAGCATTCCACCCAAAAAGACAACGCTATTAAAATTCTATTGAACTGAGTCGTTTCCCTATCAGTCCATTTACCTAATCATTCCTTCCTTTCAAAAAGGAAAATTAGAAAACAAATAAAAACCTTATACTCAATGATTATCTCTCAAAACAAAATATTACAAATTTGCCCGGTTCCAAACGGACATAGCCATCACGTACACGTTGTAGCAGTCCCAATAACCACTTTTTTCTCTTCCACATCCCCGTCTCACTCAATCTCTTTCTCAATCAACACACTAGAAAACCACATTCCTTTTCTTATCACTAGCTTCACCACTACCAACGAATTTGGCAAAATATACCATCTTAAAAGACCCGCTCACCACAAGGAACAAGCCATGCAGAATACAATCTCAAACGCACCACCCGTTTTGCAATGCCATGTATATTTATATATACATATATACAATTATATTTATTTTTATATACAGCTCAAAAAGTGTAAAAGAAGTGGTTTCGATGAGCTCTCTCTAAATGTCTTAGCTTCGCTGAAAAAGGAATATAAAATCATGATCAAAAATAGTTAAAACACATTTTGATAATATAAAAGTTACATATGTGATGCGAAGGATTCCAGCCTATTTTGGAAGGCTTATTAATAAATTTAGGGTGATTGAGGGTAAGCGTGTCCCACACAGCCGACATTGGTCCGCCGAACTATGGTCACCTGTTTACTCCCACTCTTCTATCATGAAATCCATTACATCGAGAGTATCGAATTAACAACGGTGGACTGGCCACCAACGAATTTTTAGGAGATTTTTTTGCACATCGTTTGTGCCGGTGATCTGCAAAATTTCAGCGTTTGTGTCATAGAATTAGCAGAGTTATTACGGAAAGAATGTGGCCAACCCAACTTGACGTCAGTTAGACTGGCCACCAATTTCTATTTGATTTTTTAAAAAATTTTTTTTACCAATCGTTAGTGCTGCGTTTGTGCCGGCGATTCACCAAATTTCAACGTTTGTGCCGTAAAATTAAAAAAGTTATTAAACAAATAAAGTGAGCAGTCCAACTCGACGTAAAGTTAGACTGGCCACATTTTTTTCTTAATATCTTTGTCAATTTTACGGCACAAACGCTGAAATTTGGTGGATCTCTGGCACATATGAAGCACTTAAGATCAGCAGGAAAAAAGTACGAAAATTTGATTAGAATTCGGTGGCCAGTACATTTTAGTTGGTGGCCGTGAAAAAGGCCGTTGGTGGTTAGTGGAGCAGGCACTTTCAATATTAGCCGCAGCCATGGTCTTTGGTTTTCGACGAACAGTTTTTCGTCAATATCTTTGACAATTTTACGGCACAAACGCTGAAATTTGGTAAATCGCCGGCACAAATGCAGCACTAACGATCGGTAAAAAGAAAAATTGAAAAAAGTGAAAATAAAGTTTGTAGCCTGTCTAACTTGATGTCAAGTTGAACTGGCCACTTTTTTTTCTTAATATCTTTGTCAATTTTACAGCACAAACGCTGAAATTTGGTATACCGCCGGCCCTAACGATTGGCATAGAAAAAAGTAATTGACGTCAAGTTGGACTGGCTACTTTATTTGTTTAATAACTTTTTTAACTACGGCACAAACGCTGAAATTTTGCAGATCGCCGGCACTAACGATGTGCAAAAAATTCGTTGGTGGCTAGTTCACGTTGACGGACGCGAATTAACATTCCATCTTCTGGTTACACCTACTGAATCTAGTTAAACAATTAATTCATTTCTTCTTGCAACAGTTTCCACACCACCTTGCGGTATGTTGCTCGACGCGTGTCGCTTGTTTCTTTGGTGAGCAATCACCAGGATAAATGAGATTCAATTTAATAAATATATTTATTCAACAATTTAAAATTATGGAAATTATTCATAAATGAATATTATTTAATATATTTAAAATTTCAATCTATTTATGGTTTTTAATTTATTAACTCATTTTCCCTAGTCCTATTGTAACACCTTTAACTGAAACAAATTTATTAGCAGCAAAATTTAATGAAACATCATAGAATTTAAACTTAATGGTCTTTTTCATAAATAACATGCGTACAATAGAATATAAAATAGAAATATTTGAAACACAAAACAATAATTTTTTTGGATTTAAAGTTAATGATCTTTGTCGTAAATAACATGCATACAATGTGAATAAAACATGAATAAAACTATTCATTGTCTCCGGGAATCATTGGGGAGGGGGGAGGATATACGGTGGCAACATCTTTAAAGAAATGGTGGAGACGACTACTGCAATAAATTCAATTTATTATCTAAAATAATGTCTAAATATTTAGACTGCTGCCTTCACTTTAGCCGATCCATTCAAAGCGGACCACGGTTTGCCGAGAATTCAACGCCAGGGAACCTTTCAATAAAATAGCCATCCTTTTATCTAAAAAAAAAAAAATGCTCAATTGGCTCTCTGAAATTCCACGTTACTGTAGCGTTCATTGCAACCAAGGTGTTTCTTTCCAACTGAGCTTACTATCTCCAACGATAACGTCTTAATACGAGTAAATGCCTTAACTAAGTAAGGATCTAATTATTTGTTATAACGCTGCTCCGTCAGCGGCTAGTAGAACCATGTTATCTATATATGCCAAGACATTGAAACTGCATTCTCAACTACATGCAACCTTCCAAGTAATTAGACCAATATAACAATACATTAAATATGTTAATAACAAGCAAAATGTTGCTTTGACTGGAGTCAAAGAAAATTTTTATGAAGCTAAGTACCATTTTATTTCAATGAATTTTCAAGTGAAAAAACAAAATTAGAGTGGAGTCAGTGAAATCAGTTTAGTCAGTAGTTATCCGCGCTTTTTATCCACGGTATCGTCAAACCATTATTAAACCATACAGGCCGTTGTACCAGAATAAGATTTGGCTCTTGTTTGGAAGCCGTGGCTTTAAGTATTTGATAGATATCCTGAGGCAACTAATCTGAATAAAAAAATCGCCAGAGTAAGAAGTGGCGACCTTTATGTCCGTTATAATAATTTACGAAACATTCTCAATTTGACAAAAAATGAAAGGAACAATCTCAATATTCTTAAGAACGTTTCGATCATTACTTTGCGGAGTCTAAATGGATCAAAGAGAGAACACCTTTTTATTTTTCACGGATACTACAACTGGAAGAAGAATAATTCCAAAAGAGTTTCTTTATGCATTACCCGGATTAGAGTGGGTTATGGGCAATTGAAGTCCTAAAGCAAAATAAAGCTTATGAGAGATTGTTATTTCAGCGTCTTATACAAACCAGGGATAGCCTTTTGACGAATTTTTGACACTGGTTATAAATCAAACTAATAAATATCAATTTGGAGAACTGAAAGATGAATTCATCTGCGATAAAATAGTGGTTGGAATATTAGATGATGAAGTAAGTAAAATTTTGCTTTCTGAAGGTAATTTTATTACGATAAAGCAGTAACCATATACATCTGCTGACTGCTGAACTGACTAATAAACATTTATTCGGCATGAAGGCAGAAGATCGCACTGAAATAAATGTAATTAAAAGGGAAAAAATTAGCCAACCCTACTAGAAAACAGAATCCTCTCTAATCTTCTCCCCCAAAAACTACCATTATCTTCCCATCTACTTCATCACCATTAACTATACACTCCACTGTCTAGATTCTCCTAATATTATATCTATCATTTTTAATAATGAATGTAAATCTATGATTTTGAAATAGTAACTATAAACTTCAGTAATGATTATATTATAGCAGTTACAATAAATTTATTTAAAACAATAAAAAAAAATAGATTAACTGGTTATTCTGCATATAGGCGTCTACACTTGGCGGAACTAAGAGAACAACTTAGCTGCTAATAGCTATATGTGAAAAAATTCAAAGCCAAAACATACTGAAGTTTACAAAATCCTTATTATGAGTTTTAAAAAACACATCACCTGAATAATTTCTCCATCAAGGAGAGGCAGTTAGGTTTGGAAGGAATAAGTGGACTAAAGTAAAGGAAATTCAAAATTCCTAATTTGTAAATGATGTGGTCACACAAAAGTTATTGAAATTCTATTGCTAAGAAGGTAATCAACTCTGAATTTCTTTTTGTTTCGGAAGAAAAGGCCATAAGGTCTTAGCGACAGTTTTAGTTTTCATGCCCCTTAGATTTAGTGCCTGGGGGTTGCCGGTCAGCCCATGTCTTAATCCGTCACTGTCTATAAGTCATTAAACCAAGAAGAGGACTATGGGCGAAAAGTAGATTTATATCAAACTAAGGAGGCTGTCTGAACTCGGAAGTCCTTGGTATGGAATGCTTAGCAGCAATTTCAGCCCTGATTGTGCAAACATTGCTTGCTAACTTTTTAAATGATTATTACTGTTTGTGTTTCAGGAAGCCTGTGCTTATCCTTCCAGTTGATGTTAGTCTGCGGAATACTATACAGCTATGTACTCGGAGCGATTTTATCTTATCCAATGTTAATTATTGCCAACGGTTTTATACCTTTTGTCTTCTTGGCGTTTTTTTTTAAAGCACCAGAAAGTCCTGTCTATCTTCTGAAGAAAGGCCAAAGGAAACAAGCAGAGAATTCTTTGATGGTGTTACGTGGAAGGCACTATAACGTATTTAAGGAAATGCAAGCGCTTGAAAATGAAATGAATAAAGATGATGGAAGTAAAAGTTCATTCGCGAGATCTTTATTAAAACGTAACAGCCTACTCTCATTGACGATATGTTTGGGACTAATGACATTTCAACAGTTATCTGGCATAAATATTATTATATTTTATACGGGGGACTTATTTAAATCAGCTGGGAGTACATTGAGTCCCGCTTTGGCCACAATATTGGTTGGTACGGCCCAAGTAGTGGCGACTTTAGTGTCCGGTGTTCTTATTGATAAATCCGGCCGTAAAATACTATTGCAAACATCTGCACTCGTTATGTCATTGTGTTTATTTCTTTTAGGATGGTATTTCTATATGCAACAGAAAGGCAGTGATTTATTAGCAATCACCTTATTACCGTTAGTATCTGTGGTGCTGTATATAGTAGTATTTGCTATTGGATTTGGTCCAATACCCTGGATGATGTCTGGCGAGATCCTACCTCCTGAAATAAAAGGCGTTGGAACTGGTATTGCTGTAGCGTTAAACTGGTTTCTTGCATTTACCGTAACCAAAACTTATCAATTATTGGTAGAATTTATGGGTTCAGCGAAAACTTTTTGGATGTTCGGTGTGATTTGTATTATAGGCTTTTTCTTTTCTACTTTTGTGGTGATTGAAACTAAAGGAAAGAGCCTGGCTGAAATACAGAGCCAATTGTCTGGTAATAAGTCTGATCAACAAAGGAGTACTGTAATTTAAAAACGGGTCAATATTAGATGTAATTAAATGACGACAATCTATTTTGTTAGATATACATATTATGTAACATATGTATTGTGTATTATGTTGTATTTTTTATTTAATATATTTTTTTACATTCCGTGATCAATAATTCTGCTTTACCTTACAATACATTTTGCACCACAGCTTGAACTTTCTCATCTTTAACTTCTCACAAAGAATACACCCAGGCCTCATGAATGGCTAACTAATGCAGTCCGCTTTCCGACAATTCTCGAATGTGTAGTGGAAGGAGCAAATAGAAACGAATTCAAATAGATTTTATATTTTAAATAAATTCCGTTTTAAAAGGAGAAACGTACGTTGGCCAGAAAAAGGTAAGAATCCAGGTTCAAGACAACAGTTAGAAGAGAAGTCAAAGCACTCAGCACTATTGTCTTTAAACCCCCTTCTAGAAATCAAATATAAAAAGGCAGGTTAGCTACCAAGAGAAGCATTATTTCATCAGTCTATTCCAAGCATTCTACCAATATTCATTCAAGAGAGAACACCAGTATGCTTCTGAGTTTAAATCAATTTAACTAAATATTTGATTCTGTATATTTATAAGTTAATTCAATATTCATAACTAATAATTACTTTGTAAAGTTACTTTAATTAATATATAGTTAAATTATTTATTTAAAACCGTGGTGTTATTCTCTATTTCTTAAAACTCACTCTTCTCTAAAACATATTCACACACAAGCCCTTTCAACAACGCTCGTGCCACTAAGCTTACTACACAACAAACATACATCAACCAAAAACATTACATTGGTGCCAGCTGTTTGGAATATTGTCAACCCGAATTCACGAATTAACAAGTACGTGCCTTTCAATTAACTAATTAAACAAATTATCCATCAGATAATTTTATTGCTTTCTTTAATTATTTTCTCAGCGGAAATATCTTAAATATTTCCCCCATAATTGAATATCATTATTAAAATTTTTGTATTTGTACCACTGCACCTTTATCCCTTGTGAATTTTGTATTGTTTTCTTAATAGACGGAAATTGTGAAAATATTACGCGAGCATAATCTCTCTGTTAATGGCAACTCATTCAATTACCCAAACCTATTGAAAAAAAATATAATCTTACCCCAAATCATTCACTTACTAATAAAGTGTACAAAATTAATGGACAGGAAATGAACCTACAAGTTGAATACTTACTTTTCACACCAGTAGGCCAATCCTGCAGGCAGCCTTAATCATCCTACTAGTCCCTTAAGAAATTTACAACTAATTAATTAATATTTTGCCCACTTTCGATGGTGAAAATTCAGCTAGTGTTTCCAATTTCCTAGACCAAATCAATCAAGTGCAAAATTTCTATATATTTGTAAGCTTATTTCACTATTCACAAATAATTAAAATTGTAAAGTTACTGAATTAATATATAGTTAATTATTTATTTAAAACAGTGGTTCTTATTCACTATTTCTTAATACTTTCTCTTCTCCTAAAACTATACACTCATAAGCCCCTTTCAATAACGCTCGCCACACTACAACAAATACCCACTCAACCAGTCCACATTACAAATGGTTTAGTGTATCTCAAATATTATTTAACTTTTTAAATCAAATAAATTTCAATATATAAAAATATCTGGTATATAATTTACACGACTTTCTCACGCTTCAATTATTACAATTCTAATTGAGAGATTTCCTTCTAACGTAAAATTTTTTTATAATGGTTTAGCTGGATTTAGCCAATCGAATGTAACAAATTTTATGGCAGTGATCTTTAACAGCCGCGAGGAAAACTTTAACTATGTTTTAATTGAGTCCATTACATAAATTCCCGAAAATTCCTATTTTTAGACAAATTTTTAAAATAAAATCGAGAAACCCATTCAGTAGATAGCATTTCCGTTTTAATCTTTTTTCATATCTTGGATTCTAATTTTCTACCAATTGCAATGCAATTTATTAATGCCATCGTATCATACATATATTCAAGAAAACATGCATTGCAGAAAGTTCACATTAGAGGAAAGCAGTTCCTCCCAAAGCCCTCCGCAAATCAGTTTTCCTAGAAAAATGAAAGAAAACTGCCGAAAACTGAAAGAAAAATCATTCAACATAGTTGCACTTCAGTTGATAGATTTTGATTGAAACCTTCCTGTTCGGTGGAATACCTAAATGGAATATTAAAATCTGCGCTTTGCAAATTTTTTTTTTTTAAATAACCCTAAATTGGTATCTAGGGGCTTCAAAACATGCATTTCAGGTGAAAAATTGTTTTACGAAAGTTTTACACTTCGCAATACTTCTTTCGCCCAGCTGTAAGAGATATGTATATTATTTGGGTATATCGAGGATGACCAAAATAAATACTAATATTATTAGTTTTTTTTTGTTTTTTTTTTTTAATTAACAACTAATTTTTACAATAAAATGAGAAGCTTCTGCAATAAAGTATAGCAGTTAGAGAATGTAAAAATATGTCTATGATTTTTTTTAAACCACACCCACAATCCAATAATAGAAATATGTTCATTTTATTGATCATTCTTGTGTGAACGCCCAATTAGTATTTAAAATTCGCATATTATGGACCAGAGAAACCAACCGAATATCATTATTCTCAAAAGTTTTATTTAAAAGTAGCCTTTTACTTCTTTTGTAAGACATGCCAACATGTGTGATCATTTGCGCCCGGAGCCTTCTAAGAGCACTGCCGCATCCGGGAAGTATTCTCTCGTACAGCCAGCATTGTCTACATCAGTGGTGAGTTGTAGGACAAAGAAAATCTGAAGGCAGAAAACCTAAAAATCTACGGGCAAAAAGAAAATCTAAAGGCAGCACTGTAGTAGAAGAATCCAGCGCGCTAACATCAGCTAATCCCTCCCCTTTCTTTACTAATTAGTTGAAACATCTTTATAAATAAATTAATAATAGTAAGCTAAGAGTGTATCAAGTGAATCTTTGTGCTTTATTGATAATATATCAATATTTATAATGAAAAGCACTTGAGTTTCCGGGTTGAAACCGCATCCGTAGTTTGCTAGAAACCGACATTTCCCATGTTGGATCCTGAACTTCTTCAGGATCGTTACGTCTTGAAACTAATGGATGCTCTATGGATCCACCCAAAAAAAATTGCTTCATTAGTTTTCAAGGCGTAACGACCCTGAAGAAACTCATGCAATGTGGCCAAAACGTCGGTTTCTAGCATACCACTGACACGGTCTCAACCGGGAAAGTCAAGTGTTTGTCATGCAAATTGTCGCAGAAACCTAAAACATAATATTTATGATATATTATATTGTGCATGTTTGCTAATAATTGTGAGACCCTAGGTAAGGATGCACTTTAATTATAGTTAGTGTCCTGTATTTCTTGAAACGGTATATTTCTATAAAAACTGTGCAACTCGACAGTAATATTCCTACAACATATATAATAAAGGCTCCTTGTACATGTGATAACTTGAGATTGGTTGGTTTAGTTTTACTGCGTGCACTTCTTGCTTCCGTTAGAGCCATCTGCTTCCTATATACTTACAATAAACAAGTAATATACTTACAATAAATAAGTAATAAAATAATTTAAAAATATTTAATATTTAAGAAAATACCTGGTATTTAAGTACTGTCTGGACACTGCACCTTCCCAATAGTAAATTATACCAGAATTGACGAGAATATTAATTAATGTATTTAAGCGATATGTAAATGGTGAGCCTGAAAGTAGATAATAACTAGTATGGTATACAACCACTAGTACTGTTTTGTATATGAACTCCTTACAAAATAGTAAAACAGCAAGAAACCTTTGCGCAAAGCAACAACGAGCGGAGATCCATATAGATTTTCTTTCATTACATGAGATTTACTAATAACTTCATCAGTGAAATGACTCTGTTCGGCAAAATTTCCTAAATTGTAAAGTACGATACTTGATAAAAGAAAAAAAGTGTAATTAGCTATCCAATATTACTGAATTACAAAAATTTACCAGCTTGAAGTCGTTCTATAGCCAAACCATATTTTCCCTTTCGAGCTTCTTCAAGGAGACGTTCTTCTGGCAATTTCTGCATTTTTTTAAGAGATTAGGATTGCAGAGATTTTATATAATATATATATATATATTTCATGATAGTAATATATAAATATCCAAATAGTATTGTATAATATATATAAAAGGTTAATCATATATAATCTTCCATTCCTGGGTATGTAAATTTAGTATCATAAGAATAATATGGAAGAATACAAACTCTGAACTTTTTCACTACAGCTTGAACTTTCTCATCTTCAACTTCTTGCAAAGAATACACCCAGGCCTCATGAATGGCTAACCACTGTAGTCCGCTTTCCGACAATTCATCGAATGTATCAATAGGTTTAGTGTATCTAAAGTATTATTTAACATTTTTTTATGATAAACTGGCAATTGCTATTAGTAAGAGAAAAAAATCAATAAATAGATAGGTATCAGACGTTTTAAGTTATTACAAGTTCCTATATTAGTGAATTCTGAGAGAAAAAATTTCTTATTTATTAATGAAGAAGTTGCTTACTGTGGTACCGTCAAATAAGAAGATAGTCCTGCCGAATAACAAGAACTTAGCAGTAGACAGAGAATTGCAACTGAGGTGACCATCTGATTTATAGAAGCGTGATTATTGCCTAAATATTTTGAAGGTGGTTGAAGTACAGACATTCCCAAAACTATTAAAATAACATCTTTAACATTTAGTAATTCACATCTTGCCACATAACGGTTTTTCTCTGATAGAAAAACGATTTAATTAGATAAACTTTTTTTAAAAACTAGCATTAGTAACGGCTAAATGTCAGAATAAAAATATATTACTTACTGTTTATTAACCAATAAGCAAAGTAAATCACAATGGATGAAATTGCGAGCGATAAACACATTGCTGCCCACATGGCTAAATCGAATGGTAAAAACGGTACTCTCCATCCGCTTAAAGGGACAGGTTTTGGAACAAGCAAAGTTACCGCAGCATGCAACGATGCATCACTATAATCCAAATAATAAGCTGGATCTAACCAGAGATAAACTCCACCAATTGCTACATCCGCTTCATCTTTGTATACCATCCCCAATATCCCTAAATAAAACAAACACAATCAGTTTTTCTTTTAATCAACAACGTAATTCTCATAAAATAGTGAAAAAGTTCTACTATGAATACCATCCCCAGAGCCGTTTCCCTGAACAGATCCCCAGAGTCCATTATCATATACAGGTTTTATTGTGCAATTATACAGACGGCAGAATTCCTGGACTATTCGAGTTTCTGTTCCATCAATTGAATCCTCTTCTACTATAGTATATGGAGAATATGTGAATATGGCCATCCTCAACACTGGCACATACATAAATTTGTGAATTATTCTTATATGAATGAATCAGTACCTTACATGTATAATAATCAGTACCTTACTGAGATACTTTCACGAAAATTCCTTCATAAAACATTATATATTTATAAAATCAATTATGTATATATATATATATTAATCATAATATAAATATATATTATAATCATAATATTATATATATATTATAATCATTTTATATATTGGCCGCAGGGGTATCTGTTGTATGCAGCTTCTTGAGGAATAGCGACCCCACGGATTACCACAGCTCGTACTCCATGCGCTTCGTCAGAACTGTACTCAATATACTTAAACTACATGCTCTCTACCCTTTACAGGCAAGGACAAATCTAGGGTCTCCGTCTCTAGATAACTGACGTAACCCAAGGGATAAGGAGGGATTAGTTCAGTGTTAGCGCGCTGGACTAGCAACGCGGAGGTCCCGGGTTCGAATCCAGCATGCTGCCCTTAGATTTTATCTTCCTAGGAGCTTCTACAGCTCACTATCCGGTAATGATGAGTGTTGTCTGTAGCTAGAGAACATTGCTCGGAAGCCGGCAGTGCACTGAGAAGGCTCCGGGGATACAATAGATCTTTCAGGTCGCAGTGCAATAATCCCCAATATTGATGATTAAATTTTGTCTTTTGAATTTTAATACATTAGGCTTTCTAATGTGTTCTATTATTTTTTCTAGGTAATTTTTGCTTTTAATTATCCTCGATCTAACATGTATCATAATACGCATACACATACACACATTTATATATAAATACCTCTTCCTTTGAGGTTCAAAATTTGATCAGTAAACAGATTATTGTTAAACCGAAAACCTTTGGCTGGATGCCAGCTGTCTACAAATAATTTTTTATGTCCGACATTGCTGAAGTCATTGGTCCACAGGGTTACTGGCCAGTCTGAAATACGTAAATATAAAATACGTTAAATATAAATAAGTGATAACTGCATTGCTGAACTTAACTTTTTACAAATGTGATACAAATTAATTTACCCACTAATTCTATCTTATATTACCTTCATGAAGCGCATGCATGTTAGTAAAATTCGACTCTATTTCAGCTGCAACAATATTTACTGTAATATCTGATTCTGGAGCAGAAAATATCTCCTCAACATAACTTCGATTTTCTTTGCAATCGGGGATAAAAAAAAATTTAGGATTATGCCTATGAAAAGTCATTTGTAGTGATATATGCCAAATTTGAAGAATACATAAAGGATTTTCCATTTGTACAATATATCTGTGTGAATATAAAAAATATTTACTCTATTATTTCCGGTTTGAAATATTTAATCTATTGATAATTTTCAGATCCAGTTTAATTTTCAAAGCATAATTGTGCATTTTAAACGTTAAATGTGACTTACCCATCACAGTTTTGTTTAAAGCCCTCTGCAATAATATCCGCTAATCCATAATCGCATTCCTTCATTTTTGGTGTTATCTGTATAATGCTGCTTGTTAAATCTGTATTAATTGCCTGAAACATTTCTTCTGCTGAAATAAGGATAATACATTTATGAGATGAATAGTATTTAGTTATCACTTGTCTTGTTAATATCTCCATATTTTTGCAATCATTTTCCTCCACTGCGGGTAAAATATAAGAGGCTGTCAAATCTAAAAGAATCAATGATAATATAATATTAGCCATTACGTTAAAAATCACCAGTTAAATAACTTGTTTCTCTGGCTTTTCTTTAGTAACAATATCAACCAAAAGAATTGTTAACTTAATAAGAAAAATTCTAGGTTGGTATAGTATGCAAATTACCAATAATGATTACTAAGATCCACTTTAACATTCTTTTTTTTAACTGAATAAACAAATTTAGGTGAAGAAAGCATCATTCGTTTGATATAACCTTTTCACTTAGTGTTTGTGAATAAAATATTTAAAAAGAAGGTTTTTTCTTTGTGTTAAGTAATTCTTTTTCTAGTCTTAGAAATCAATATGAATTTCTATTATTAATTCAAATTTAAAGTTTCTTACTTTATAATGTAAAAATATATAAATTATAATTGCGATCTGTAAGTGGATGGGACTACAATCTAATCAACATTTCAAAATTGAGTTTTTACCAGCCATTTGAGGCCGCTGTGTACAAAAATGTCTCGAGTGAATCCCACACGACCTTCTCTTACAGCAATTAATATAATTCTAAATGACCAGCCATCCCAAACTGGAATTCTCATTAAACGTTTATTTTCTCTAAATGTAAGATATAATGTAAGTGGTGGGCACTGCAACTGCTTTAGAAAAAAATTGCTATTAGAATGCGATTACTACAATGCAGTCCTCTCAGTCCCCAACTATATGCAGTTAGCATCCCAGTTGAAATGTAGCATGTACATAGACCGCGACGATATATTTTATTCCAGGATAGCGAGGAAGATACCGTACCTCCGGTAGCTTACCGGTTAATCTACAGTATCCCAAGATATCCTGAAACTCCAGCTCGCGCAGACAATCCCAAAAACACGAAACCTAGTTCCAGCGAAACGGGGACACTGACAAAGGTAGTGGTACACCGTTTCCCTGACTCCGTCGTCACAGTTCTGACAAATGGGACTAGACGTCCTCCCTATATTAAACAAGTGGCTGGACACCCAAGTGTGTCCAGTCACTATCCCTATCAGGGTCCTCAGACCCGTCCTACTAAGGGACAGGAGATACTCCGAAGTTCCCTGCCTACTTGTCTTTATAAATCTTTTGGCTTGGAGGCACCCCTGCGTGTCCCCCCAGCGTTTCTCCAAAACTTTCGTCTCCCAAAGTCTAATCTGTTTGTCACGAAACGTCTTTGTGACAGCCAGGGCTGGTTCAGGACCGCAAAATGGTTGAGATGATCCCTCCCTAGCCAACTGGTCTGCCTACTCAAGAAATATTTCAAATAAAAAGTTGGGGGGGGAGCAACGGACTTTTCAGTTATTATGCTCTACTATGCTCAAAATAGTTTCACAGCCGTTTTCCTTTCGTAATCCATCTACATTAGTATCATTATTGCAATTATATATTAGCTTTATATCTTATCATAGACTTCTATATCTTTTTAAAATTTTAATTACCCAAATAATTGAATCATTTTTTAATGCTTCAGTTAAACTGAATGAAACCTTATTCAGTCGCCTATGTAGGTTGTATTTTGGGCATTCAATGATAACATGTTGGCCCTATAATGGGACATTACATAAGTTACATATGAGTGGATCATCAATTAACCATAGGTTAGTCACGTATGGTTATTCTCAATCGAGCAACTACTACTACTACTTCCTCTCTCAGCATGGATCTAGAGGATAAGTCCCAGGACTGTATCGTCTTTGATTGATATTTGTAATTGTAAATATTTATAAATAAATTGTTCCTCTCTCTCTCTCTCTCCTTAGAAGAATCGCTAGAAATCTGAATTTGAAGAAAATCAGTTAACCGGAAGTGCGACTTTAGAGTAGATTCTTGAGTTTTTTGGAATTCACTCGAAAACGTTCATGACGATTTTCTTTAAACTTGCTTATGCTATCTGCACAAAAATATAAATATTTTATTTGCCAAATTTTTGTAAAAAAAATTGATTTCTAATACTTGCGCGAAATTTGTAATTAAATGTTTCAGAAAATCTGTATCACATTATTGTTGTGATAATTCGGCAATTCAGCCAGGGTACTGGGCAATACGTGATTACTATATACCGTTTGCTAAAGATATGTCGCCTGACCGTTTCTCTCTGTATTTAATTTAAATGAATATTATTAAATAAAATAGTTATAGCTATTTGTCGTAAACTGCCTTAAAGCATGTTCATTTGTATTAAATGAATAATTAACTCTTAAATTTTATATCCTAGACGATACCACTGTGTTGTAATTAAGTTAATACACTTACAGCTGATAAAAACTTGTATGTATCTGAAGTTCGATAAAATTTTTACTTGAATTATAATATATGTGAAAAAATTATTTATTCTAATCTATTTGACCAACCAAAATAATTTCTTTGTATTATACTTTTACTCAGAAAAAAAAAAACATTTTACTTTGTATTTACCTTCACATGTAAGAACTTTAATTTTTCTTTTTGTCTTCTTTTGAATCTCCTACATTTTTTTCTTGTAAGTAAAAATATGAAACTTCTGTTTATGCCTGTATATTATATATTATAAAGCCAACTCTATTTGTTTGGGATATTTTCCCAAATGCAAATTAAAATAAATAAATACTGACTTTGTCAAGGAACAAAATATAAAGAAATGAAATAGAGCTATTTAAATTAATTAGTAACGTAGTAACTATAATATAAAAATGACAATGTAATAGGAAAAACCCCGTAATACACATTAGCACAATTTGTTTTGAAATAAATTATTAATTGTCATCTTAATGTCAACAGATACTAAGAAGAATATGAGTTTCCTCCTAGGAAACAGAAACTGCCCAACTATATTGGCTTTTGCCGAAAAAATTGATATGGTGGTTAACAAAGATTGGAGATCTCCAATTTAATTTAAGTCTGCAAAACACTTAGGCTTTCGGATTGAGACCGTGTTACTGGTCTTTGATGTTTTTTTTTACTACGCCATGACTTCGGCAATTCAGCCATTCTACGGCGCGCTGCTCAATATAAAAGTCTGCGCTGGCAATTGATATTCTTCGTTTAATTCGATATCCGGTAGACACGTGAGAACAATCTCGGACGCGAACAACTTCAGAGGGTAATGTCGCCTAATCTAAAACAACTAATGTAAAGAACTGAAGCGCATTGTAATATGGGCAAAACTTCGGTTTACAACAAACCCATGAAGCGATCTCAACCAGAAGATCTAATTGTTTTACATGATAATGGCCGCAGAGGCCTGAAAGATTAATTTAGATCTTTGCAGGAGGAATGAAAGTAGATCAATGTCAGAAACCTCATGAGTAAAGTAATGATGGAATGATAATTGAAGAGATGAGCATAAAGTAGGTGACGCATTTTAATTATCTTGAAGATTACATAATCGAAGATAGCTTAATTGATAAAGAAATATGGGAAGAGAAAGTGCTGAGGGACTTATATTAAATGCCGTTTAACCATATTTTCTTAACAGTAGATAAATGTCGAAGAGCGCAAAGAAATCTGTGATAAGTCGATATTCCTTCCTTTATCACCAATATATCGCATGCTTACAAAGAGGCAACTGAGGTAGGAGAAAGAAAGACAAGACGGGATCGCGTTAGAACACTACCATAAAAAGAAACTTAATGCCAAACCTGCTGAGTTTGTCCTAGAAAAAAAGCAGGCTAAGGTTTACGGCGATCTCCTCCAATGAACTCAGCGAGCACTCTGTGAAACTCAAGTGAGGAAGGGATTATGTTAACACGTAAGGTAAAGTTGGTAAAATCCCTACAATACTTAATAATTTTCATTCAAGCCTTTCCGCTCACAATTGATATAAAAATGGATAATAAAATTTATTTTTTGGACTTGACGATTATCCTTGAAGGAAATCTACAACTCTTAATATTAGCTGGTTCATGAAACCATATGTTCGGATAGGTTCCTCCTTTCCTTTCCAATCATCCATATAATCAGGAAATTAACTTGTTAAAACTTTTTCCAAACTGTACTTCAACATAGCTATCTCCCATACCATGATGAAAACAAATTAATATTATACAATAGATTCCATATAGTTGATTACCCACTCCACATCCTCTCCTACAGATGATCTCAGAATAGGTATTTCCCGTCAAACCTCATTTTTGAAAATTATACGTTCGCAATACTTTCTCTTACAAAGAAGAGAAAGCAAAAATGTTTGTAGAAGTAATATTAAACATTTAGTAAAAATTATAATATAGTAGAAAAATGTAACTTATGTTAACGAATAGGAACGTGTTACCTCGGAATATAAAGTATTGCCGGATGATCCTGTGCTTAGAATATGGCAGTTAACACATATAATTACAAATATAGCGATAAATATAACATGGTTTTCAGCAGTAAACCTGCTATATACAAACAATGTTGGTTCGATAATGAATATTTGAAAAGGCGTACTTTGTTATTTAAACTAGTAAATATTTAGGTTAACTGAGTCTTCTACAAATAGAATTCAATATTTTAAGGTTAGAAATGAGTATAAAGAATTATGTAATTCTAAGAAGAAGCGGTACTTAGAAGATATGTCAGTTAAATTCCATTCTGTGAAGGATGCCAAGGGCTTTTGGAATTTGGTGAGAAAGTTCAAATTTAGAAATTTTCAAATAGATTGTGGTATCCCCGTGGCAGAGTGGGTTCCCAGTTTCCGAACTTTGTTAAATCCTACACTAAGCGCCAGCCGAATTACTTATGCGGAACCCCTAACAGTTAATGAGGTTTTAGATTTGCCTTCAAGTATGAACTTGTTAACGTGATCCGTAGTCTGAAAATCAACAAAGCACCTGGCGCAGACGGCATTCCTAATGAATTTTTTAAAAATATCCCAGATAACTTTCTAGAAACCTTACTTCATTAGTTTAACAAAATATACATTACTGGTAAGGTTCCTAAAGCTTTTAAGCGATCTATAATTTGCCCCATACATAAAAAAAGCTCAGTGCATGAAACATGCAATTATAGAGGTGTCTCTTGTGCCAATAGTATCAGTTAATTATTTACTGGGCTCTTGTTGGACAGACTCGGCTGTTGGGTGGATGAGGAGTTTGTGTGGGCGTGAGTTCCAAGCGGGATTTCGCAAAAACTATTCTACAGTTGACAATATTGAGCTTGATGAGCATCGTGCGAATTAAATTGAGCCAAAAAAAGACAGAATGTCTTCGCCTTTTTTGTGGATCTACCTCTGCGTTTGACTGGGTGGACCGTTATGCTCACTTTTATAAGCTCTCTGAGTTGGGGGGCTATCCAGCAGAATAGTTGGTATATTGAGGAAACTGTACGATGGAACTCTTTGCTCTGTGTGGTGCAAGGGAGGGTTTCCGAGGAATTTGAAACCACTATGGGGTTTAAGCAGAGATGCTTATTATCCCCCCTTTTATTTTCTCTTTTTATATGATTTAGCGGAGGGATTGAATGGTGGCATAAAAATCGAGAATATGCATATAAAAGTCCTAGCCTACGCCGATGACTTCCTTCTACTTGCCTCCGATAAGCTATCGCTGCAAATAATGATGAATGAATTGGAAGAGAATTGCATGAAGTGGAATTCGGAACTAAATCTGAGTAAATCGAAAGTATTTGTATTTAGAAATGGGGGTAGACCTGCCCTCAGAGAGCGATGGTTTTTCAGCAGGGAAGCGGTTGAAGTGGTCAATTCCTACAGATACTTAGGTATCACCCTAACATCAAATTTATCTTTGGCAAAGCACTTCAGAGAAAAGTGTGAAAATGCTAAGTTTGCTATGAATGCTTTTAATAAAATATTTTTGGATAAGTCTGTTCCTTTCTCATCTAAATTAAATATTTAAAATGCGGTGGCAAGATCTATAATCTATTATGGGACAAAAATATGGGGGCCGCAAATACATACGTGGAACTTCCGCTTCAATTTTTCATTAAAAAGTGTTTTAACTTATCCCTTAATACGCCCGACTACATATTGTACCTGGAGACCCAACTAATGCATACATTTCCTACTAATGCCTATATTGCCTACTCCTTCAGACGTCACTATGAATACATTTGTAAGTGCCTGCTTCTTCCCTCTTTTAGATATCCTCATATATTAACAAAAATAATTATAAAAAATAAATTGTTCTGGGATAAAAAATAAGGACTGGGAAAATATGTGAAATTTGTATGACATAAAATTGGAGGATGATAAATGGTGAGATCAAAACAGGTTATATTGTGAACAAAATAAAAGAAAATTGAATGTATAACTATAAAGTTAAAGCCCAGAATAGTATTTATCTACAAATAGCGGGATCATAACAAGAATTATATTTTTAGTCATATGGACTCTAATACAAAGTTGGATATTTAAGTGTAAGGTAGAACTGATTTGTCTAAATAAATATCATTTTAATAAGGAAATAAAATTATGTTCGCTATGTAATAGACGAGAGGATGAGGGATATCTACCATTTTATTTGCATATTCCCATACTGAAAGAATTTCGCATCTTATGTTTTCAGAATGCTGTATGAGGATCTACTATATTATCTAAATGGGAATGCCTGGCCCAATTTAGTTAAGTTTGTTAAAATGGCCTGGAATTACAGATTTAATTTAGTTCAGCTATTTAACTTTTCATGTTTTTTAATTCTACGTTTTATGGTATCATTGTTTCCTGATTTTTAAAGTTCTTAATTGTAAGGTATGAAGTATAAATTGTAAAGATATAAATCTGAGTGAAACTTTGATCATTTAAGTTATAGCAGTTGTATTTTAGTTTTGGTTTTGTTCGAGAATATTTTCTGTTTGCCAGTTGCCTCGATATTTTGTTTACTGTGTTAAGCATTGTAATTTTTTTTGTACGCCCTGTTTCTGGTTTGTCCTTTATCTTAACGTCTGTCTTGGCTATTTTGTCTTTTTCCTTTGTTTCTTGGATGTATTTAAAAGACGATCCCTCAGACGGTCTATGACCATAAGGATGTCTTTAAAATGTTTTAATAATGCAAAGATTTGATGTATATGCAGTTAAAGACAGTCATACAGTACTCATAATGTACATATGTGCATAATGTATACGGACATGTACTTTTTTTTTAACAACTTTATATGAATTACATTTGGCACAATTAGCTATTTGCTATAAAACAGTAACATTTGCTTTATCTAAAGGAATTTATTAGAATAATATAAATATCAAAAACAAAGTTCCAACCTGATGCGACTTTTGTATTCATACACAATACATATACTCATTCATTCTCTAATAATTGTTATTATTCCATCTCTCAAGATATTCATTGGTCAAATTACATTCAGTTTAATGTTTTCTATCATTTTTGGTGGGTCTAATTTAAATTTAAAAGTGAAAATAGCAAGAGGTAAAGACACGATTAGTGAAATTCGTAAAATCATAATTCTAAATGACCAGCCATCCCAAACTGGAATTCTTATTAAACTTTTCTCTAAATAGAAGATATAATGTAAGTGGTGGGCATTATACATGGCTTTAGAAAAAAATTGCTATTAGAATGTGATTACTACAATTCAGTCCTCTCAGTCTCCAACTATATGCAGTTAGCATCCCAGTTGAAATGTAGCATATACATAGACCGCGACGATATTTTTTATTCCAGGGTAGCCAGGAAGAAACCGTTTGTAAATAAAACAAAAACACGGGTTCAATTCGCTTATACTTACAGAAATCATCAGCTTGATTTCTGGAAAAACGTTTTATTTACAGACGAAACTAAAATTAACATTTTACAATCTGATGGAAACTGTTAAGTTTTTCAATTACTTTCTCCTTAAATTGATTTGTATTTTGGATCCCGTTTTTTTTTATTTACAAATGGTTTCTTCCTTGCTGTCCTGGAAAAAAACGAATTCCTTTTGAAGGCTCTACGAACAGTCACAGGATTAATATTCCTTCCCAACCTAAAACTCATCTCCCAGCTAAGCTGGGAGCATTTATTTTAGGATTTTCTTTCACTTTTCTTACTAGGAATCGTTCATCATAATCACTGAGCAACCT
The DNA here is from genome assembly GCA_011037195.1 of Triatoma infestans. Taxonomy (NCBI): domain Eukaryota; kingdom Metazoa; phylum Arthropoda; class Insecta; order Hemiptera; family Reduviidae; genus Triatoma; species Triatoma infestans. The sequence goes on along the minus strand of JAAEAF010002595.1, from coordinate 40,144 downwards.
TTTATTTAAATTTCTTGCCTTATTTTCAATTCTGTTTTAATTTCTGTACCGTTAATAATCCTTTGTACTGTAGCATGGCTTCTATTTATTAATTTTCCAATTTCACGCAAACTTTTTCCTCTTTTCCAATTTTCAATTATGATTTTACGAATTTCACTAATCGTGTCTTTACCTCTTGCTATTTTCACTTTTAAATTTAAATTAGACCCACCAAAATGATAGAAAACATTAAACTGAATGTAATTTGACCAATGAATATCTTGAGAGATGGAATAATAACAATTATTAGAGAAGAATGAGTATATGTAGTGTGTATGAATACGAAAGTCGCATCAGGTTGGTACTTTGTATTTGATATTTATATTATTCTAATAAATTCCTTTAGATAAAGCAAATGTTACTGTTTTATAGCAAATAGCTCATTGTGCCAAATGTAATTCATATAAAGTTTAAAAAAAAGTACATGTACGTATACATTACGCACATATGTATATTATGAGTACTGTATAAATACGACTGTCATTAACTGTATACTTTAAAATAATATTAGTAGTAGCAGAAAAATTTATCAATTACAATGATAAGATATATATTATTGGTCGTTCGTATGAGCATTTTGCATCTTTTTAAATTTAAATCTTGCTACTAAGTTGTATGGCGGTTGGCAGGTATGCGGGCATCATTGAGGTTCCATCAACTTCCACTTGTCACGTCAGACCCAGCTGATCAGCTGTTTTGTTAAAGTAAAGTAGAATGTCAGTGTTGATGGGATGGGTGTTTTCATTTATTGTTACTGTTGTTTTTTAGCTTTCGTCTAAAAAATGTCAACTTTTGAAAAACTCGTGAAGGCCATTGAGGCTTTGAAAATCACACATTCTGCAACTACAGCTGCAGAAGAGTCCACCATGAGGTACATAGTGCTGTGTAAAAATTTGCTCTACTATCCTAAGAAATTCTGCCAGAATTTGGCACTTTGAATTTAACAAACTGAGTATCAATTAATTAACTTGGACTTGGAGTAATGGTTGTTTTCTTTCCGAATGTAAACTTTGCAGAACAATAATTTTCATATCTATTTAATTTAATCTGTTGCCTACTAAATTCTTGTGGTAAAATCAGCATAATTTTCGTATTTACCGGTTTTAACATAACCTAATTTATTAAACATTGGAAATAATAAGTTGATTATTATATTTCTCCTTTTTTGGTTCCAGCCAACCACCGATTTGCTTATATTGGTAACAGTAATATCAATGTAACATTTTCAGATCTAAAGAAAAAATTAGTTTGTGTGTTCTGGTAGCCGATATGATTTGTTCTCCTGAAGCACGCCTTGCAGACAGTTTTTCAAATTTGTTGTCATATTCAATGGAAACATTATTTAAGATGTGTGATGACCAGGATTCTAATATTAGAATGATTGCTGATGAATGTTTAAATCGAATTATACGGGTTAATATTGAGTTATTACTAAATTTCTATTGCGAATTTTATCAGTTTAGAATTAATTGTCAATATTTTAATTTGCAGATGCATATGCATACTAATCTGGGAAAGGTTAATTTAGAACTTCATAAAGAAATCAAAAGAAATGGAAGTGCACGTTCTTTAAGAGCAGCTTTGTGGAGATTTGCCGAATTAGCGCATATGATCCGGTAACATGAAGAATCCCATTTTGTTTCTTTTTATTATCAAAATACTTTTCATTGCCATTTTATTAATATTTCAAAGACCTCAGAAAGGAAAACCCAATATGCAGAGCTTAGTATCTTGCATTATCCTAATTGCTTCAAGAGAAGAGGAATCTGTTTTGGAAACTTTAGCATCTGCCATTCCGAAAATCATGGCTGCTTTAGGATGTTTTATGAATGACAATGAAGTTAAGGTACGTATGTATTTTAAAAATGCTTGAATTTGTTTGATTGTTCCCTAAGTGAAATCTTAATATTTCTTACTTGTTAGGAACTGTTGCAAGTCTTTATAAAAAATATCCACAGTGAGAACACAGTTCTGAGACGAACTGCAGCGAACAGTATTCTTGGTATTTGCCTGAACTGCCAAAAATCTCAAGCTTTCGTTGTTTATACCTTGGGCACTTTATTGGGTAATGCAATTTTTTCGATTGTTCTTCTACTTATACCTTTCTTTAATCTTTCAAGTTGTTGGTGGATAAATTTGAATAGGTGAACTGATTGCTTATAGGTAGCTAATATGAATATTAGTGCATCGAATACTATATAATAGCACCGAATATTAACATTATTCAGTCATATTAAACTTTTTTTTCTATCAAATTTATTTTTTTTTTCAATCAAGTAAACCTTTTTAGCCATGTATTATTTATTTTGAAAATTAGAACTACTTTTTGCTCACATTAATTCTTTATTGAACCAAAATACTTTACAGTGGATGATATAGATTCTTCGGGATCTTGGTGAGTTTAAATAAAACAGAATTTACACGGCCAACGTTTCGTCTTATATTAAGACATCATCAAGGCTACAAAATAAACTGACCAAATCCCTCAAGAATCTAGATCATCCATTGTAATATAATTTATTGGTCAAATATTAACGCGTTTTACAAAATACTTCGTCTTCAACAATTTTCATGTTAAGCATAACTTTTCTTAAACAAGTTTATTATCTTGTTTCGTAGACTTTTAAAAGTAGTCGCAGCCTGAGATGTTGATGGGCTGCTTACCGTTTCGGTTGTTAAAAAAAAAAGAAAAAAAAAAAAGAAGTAAAATAATGCCTATTTTCATAGGCGGGCTTAACGTCCAACTACCAAATTAGGTGTCGTGGACGGAGGCGGAAGCACTTACTTTACTTTTAATTTTTCATACAAATTTAGCAGTTGTACGCTGGACTCGAATTGGGGACCTCCCACTTACTAGCCCATGCTCATAACCATTACACCAACACCGGCCCCCGTTTCGGTTGTAGTTAATTGGGGTAAACCGGTGCCAACCCGTCAGCTTAACATGGCACCACTAGCGGCTCGCATGCTGTCATGTCCAGGGCTAGCTCCATACACGCCCTGGCGATCCCCAGGAAACGACCCTATAATTCTACTTGTTAATCTTCTCTCCATTATGGGTTTTGCCGTTTATACTTGCGGCCAGGCTTAAGACTTCTTCTTCTTTAATGGCTCTACAACTCACGAAGAGACTTGGCCTTCTCAAGACGGGCCGCCTGGCGCCTCTTTCCTGCCAGCCGCCCTCCAGTTGCGAAATCCAAGCATTACCAGTGCGTTTCCCACCCAGAATCCTGCCATCGCAGCCTTTGTCTGCCTGGCCTTGTGTAATCCTTCCAAAGATTTCCTCGGGATTTCTTCAGTTGACATCCTTGCCGCGTGCCTGCTTACCGCAGTCTTCCAAGTTGTATGACCTTAGAAATATCCGGCTTCTTGAACAAAGCGATATGTGCCTAATTGAACTTCTCGATTATGCCTAATTTTCCAGTGCTGCCCATCTCGTATAGGACCATAGATTCTACGAAGCACTTTCCGTTCAAATACCGCCAGGGCTCGATCATCTGTTTTTGCCATGGTCCCGCTTAGGAGCCATAAATCAGCACTTACCAAATGAGCAACTTGTACAGCTGTGACTTTGTGCTACGAGAGATAAGTTTACTTTTCAAGTGTTTTGCTAGGCCGAAATAAGACTTGTTCGCGGCCATAATCCTTTCTTTAATTTCTATGCTTCCCTGGTTTTCACTGTTTACCAAAAATTCAAGATAGGTAAATTCAGTAAGCCTCTCAAACCTACCATGCGCGATCGTCAGGCGCTGCTCATGGGTAGAAGGCCCATATCCCGTGCTCATATACTCGAACTTTGCTTCATCAACAACCAGGCCTAGCCGGCTGGCTAAGCTAAGCTTCGAGCGACAGAAACGCTTTTCTCATGGCGTTCATCGATCCTGCCATAATATCAATGTCGTCAGGTATGAAAAAAGTTGGACGGTTTTATTCAGAAGGGTGTCGCTAGTCTGGGTACCAGAATCCCTCACGGTTTTCTTTATCGCCAGGTTAAATAGGAGGCAGGCTAGGGCGTCCCCTTGCCGCAGTCCTTTATTCGGCGCAAACTCTTGGAATAGATCTGTCTGTACGCGAACCATACACTCTGCACCCGTCATGGTCATCCATATCATTTTCGAATCATTTCCCCCTTGGTTTTAGCATATTATCATCGTTAGGAGTTGAGCCTGTATTGTTGTTATTACTGATAGTCATCTCTATTCTTCTCCAAGAACTGTGGAGTTTCGTATTGGTAATATGACACATTTACTCTTTGCAGCTTACTTTTTACATAGGGCTTCATGTAGAACTTAGATTCACCCATACTGTCTATAGATACTCTTGCATACATTGTGTCTGCGTCAAAACTGGGCAGCCAACAGTAATATGCTGGATACCTTGACTGAGTGTTGCTCATTCTATGAGCCTCTCCAGTATGTGTTTTCGGTAGGCACTAGTAGCTACTTCCTGTCTGATATAGCTATTTAATGCCTTCTGTTTCGGAAAAGAGATTATCCACAGTAAGCCATTTAAAAGTAGAAGGAAGATCAGTCTCTGCCGAAGTATAGTGCGCACAGTATCTTCCGTGGAGCTGCTTTTGCGACCATTCTGTGATCCAGTCTGCCTCTGACGGTATTGTATACTCTTCCTGTCTAAACAAGTTCAGAGCCTTGTGGAATTCTATCATTTTTCGAGAAATTGGAGTATCCAAGTTCTGAGAATATATTTTGAAGGAATGTTTAGTGTTGTGGCGAAGCTGCGTACCAAACTAACCAGATCTCTGCCTCATTTTTCACCAGCAGCTATATCCTTGCAACTGAAGAATTTTGAGAGTGCATTCGTGGCTAAAGCCATGCTTCTCCTTACAAACCTATCCAACTCTTATTATTATTACTTATTTTGAGTTTAAGACATCTGATTGGCGGCCGGAGCCTTCTCAGTGCACTCGAACCCGAGATCTCTGCATTGCTAATCCAGCGTACTACCACTGAGCTAATCCCTTCCCCTTATTATTATTACTATTACTATTTGGTTAAAAATAAGAATTGTAATTTGTGAAGGCACAAAATGTTTAATTGGCGGAAGAAAAGATATGAATTATTCGCAATAGAGAAATGAATTGCTGGAATTGCATAATTGTTGAATAGAAAGTAAAGAATTGGTCCAGTAAGAGAAGATGAAAAAAAGTTTAGTTTCAGAGTTGTTCCTTGATAGCCTGCTTTATTTTGAGGATACTGACCATTTCGGGCGTTCGCCCACCATCAGGATGTCTTGATAAACAGTGCGATAACACTGTTTTGTGAATTGTACAGTTCTTGAACATTGGGTAAACTGATTTTGCTCTATGCAAGTCTTTGCACAATTCATCTGTTCATCCTGTTTTCCTGCTTGGTAGATCCAACCGAGGTTTGATTTGATTGTAAAAATGAAAAAAGGTGTAGTTTGTTGGAAAAAAAATTAATCTGAATGAAAAAAATGTTTAATTTTTATATAAATGCTATATTGCTTGTTAATAAGCATTCTGTTTCTGTTATGTGTCATTTATAATATTTTAATGCAAGTAATTTGTCTTTTCCGTTTGTTAAAATTAAAATCACTCTTATAGATCTAGTATTGCCTTTAAAGGAAAACCAAAATACTTATACAATACTTGGTGTACTGAATTGTATTCGAGGTTTGCTTGGCCATCTTGACAGCAATGGCAAAGAAACGTTCCTTAGAGGTAGTTTTGGTGCTAGAAAGCGAGACAGAAGACAGGCAGGACTTTCAGCAGATTCTATCATTCAGGTAATTTAAAGTCCATCTGTATAACGTTTTTATCTTACAAACTATAATGACGAATAGCTAGAAGTTTGCTGCCTCTTTGTATTAGGTGTATGAACTGTGCCTGTATTGGACTCACCATTTGGACCACAATGTTGTAACGGCCGCGCTGGAAACTTTACATGAACTGCTCAGTTCACCGCCACCACAGTTACTTCCATTACTTCTAAGTAGCTCAGGTTTTGGCCGATCCAGAATAAATGTTACATCTGTGTCTAGTGGTTTTAGGATGTCATCAAGAACACTTAGTTAGTTTGCATTTATATTATTTCAGTTAATTAGCAAAATTTCTTTAAAAGATCATGGAATTGATTCAAACAATATTAGGGGTTAGTAATTTTTGTGTGGACATTAGGTTAATTAACATCAGCATTTTACAAAGTTCTTAAAAGTTCCTTTATACTTTCTTTTGCAGCTGTGACAGGAAGTAGTGCGATTCTGTCTAATTTTCGAAATAGAATTTTCCAGGAAATACAAGTTTGAGGTCCCTTGAATTCGCAAAATTTTTTGCAAATGACCTGTCTTGATACTGGATGCGCGCGCACGCACGTGAGTGTGTATTAAACCAAAATATCTCTTCAAGGAAAAATCGCAACAAATTCAAACTAGATTATTCATTTAACATCCGAAACTATGGTTTAGGCCAAAATTCTTCGATTGGCTCTGCGATTTCATTGGATGATTTACTTCATTCGCTATTTTTTCCACAATTTTCACGATTTTCTTTTACATTCGCATAAAGGGATTTTCTATTAAAGAATTTCTCTTAAGCTACGCAATAAAGGCCTGTCACTTTTATTGAAATGATCTTTTCTTCCTTTCTGACAAGCAGCCTTGCGATGCAGGACATAGCCTCGACTATTCTTCTTCACGCCTTTCTTATCTTTACCATCAGACTCGACCTTCCATGCCCAATTCCCTGAGGTCTTACATAAATCACTTGCATCGCAAATTAGGCCACCTTTCCTTCTCATCCTACCAGGATGCACAGTGAATTTTTCCCTCTTCCTCTCCATTTAATACCTTCAACTCCTGATTAGACATATTCCATCCATTCATTCCACTGTCTCCACTCTGCCAAATATCTTCCTAAAAATTTTTCTCTTCCATACACCAAGAAGCGCCCATCTTCCCATTGTCAACGTCAAGTTTTGTTTTCCTTAAGTGACGATCATATATTTTATACACCGCCATTTGGCGTACCTGGATAGCTGTTCGAAGCGGAGAGCTTTATGCATTTATTTGCCTTTACATCCACAGATACTTTATTTTTACTTTCTAATTAAGAGAAAGTATTGCGATCCTATCAGATTCGAAATTGTCTATTTACCGGAAATATATGTTTTGGGGACCCCCCCTTGAATACGAAATTATGTGTAATGTGATCAAGCATAACTCACAGAAATCGTAAAATAGTAGAAAATTCAAATTTAATATTTTGTTTAAGTGCTGCCGATAATAAAGTTTTTGTCAAAATTGGTCAATCAGAATTGCCACTTTATTGAATGGAATTTTCAGGCTTTTGTGATTTTTCTAAAAACGCAAAAGCGGGATTTTTTTTTTAAATTTTGTATTTATGTAGGTCTAAGCTATATCATAATAAATCTATTTTATTTTTCTGGGAATATTCATTTTATGGTGTTCTGTAGAAGGAATGACATTAGTTAGGAATACATAAGTGCCATTTCAGTACATTATACGATTTTATCACCTATTTAATATTGATATAAGAATAAAAGGTGAGAAACTCCAAATTTTGAAGAAAATTGGTTGACCGGAAGTGCGACTTTACGGAACGATTTTTAGTTTTCTGCGATATTATCTATAAAGACCAAACCATCACTTTCGCTTGAAACTCTTTTCTGAAAAAATTGGTTTTGGTTATCTTGAAGATCAGCTTCGCTCAATTGTTCTGTTTGTTATAGTTCTGGATCTCTCATCAATATAACATTGTAGCTAACTGAACAGTTACTACAAATTCCAACTTTTATGAAAGTTGATCAATGATAACTATGTATATTGCATTAAGAGAAATTCGAAGAGTACATTCTTTAATGTCTTAAGTTTTTTTTTATGTAATTAATAATAGGTGAACTGAGCGTAGCTACCACAATTGCACCTCTTGAAGATCCTTTACATTTGTTAGAAGCAGAAGATATAGCGCCAACTACAAATCTAACTCAGTGGCTCTATGATAATGGTGTAAATCAGAATTTACCGAGTCTAAGTCCTGGACAGAGCCTTTACAAACCTCCCGTCAGTCCCACATTGCCTTTCGATAGTATTCAAGGTGAGTATTTTGTTTATTAATGCTGTTTTATTATTTTATTAGACATGTTATTTAATTATATTTTTTAACAATCAATAGACAATCAGGAGACAGAATCTGAGGCCAGTGAAGATGCTGGTATGTTAAAGGCAGAACCGCCTGCATTCAGCCCTGAGCCGGATACATTTCCTTCCAGGGATTCCCCATCACCTCCACCTCAAGCTCATCATCTCATGGTTGTAATATTTAAAAAGATTTAATATTTTATTTCCCATAAAGTTTCATAATTTTTTTTTACATAAAATGTGTTAGATATGGGATATTGGAAGCGCAACTGACACTGGCGAACCTCCACTGATATACTGTGCCAGACGATTAGTGAGTGCATTTCTTATTCCTGAATGTAGCAACGCCAGGGTCTCAGTTAGGGCTCTTGCTTTGTCCTGCCTCACTCAAGTACTGAGGCTATCCCCAACAGTTTTCTTTGTCCAAGTAGATAAGCAAGGTGCTTCCACTCCGCAAGGTAAGTTAAGCCTCTTTTTTTTACTTTCCACTGCATAGCCAATTTATTTATCTATTTGCAACTTTATCTAGATTCCAGTTGCAACAAAATGCTACCAGATAAAAACCAAACCTCATTCAATTTTTATTTTTTCCTCTAATATATTTTAATATGAAATATTGCATTCGTGTCAGATTTTCGAAATTGAGTTTCCACTTGTTCTGAGGTCCCCTGAGTATAAAAAAGTGGTGTTCAGGAGTTTGATCTGTGTGTGTTTTTTCTTTTTTCTCTCACCAGTAGTACCTCTAAGGAGGACTTTATTTCAGAAGACCATATTAAATATACTACATGCATTAAATAAACGATGACAAAGAACGGTCAGCTATGAAACATAAATATCAATGAACACATGACGATTTATCAAACAATACGTGAAACTATCACAATCAAGATAAAAATACATAACTCTTTTAAAATCAATTAATATAAAAAAAAAATTAAAAGGAAAAAAGTAGACAAGTATTACACGATAAAAATATCGAAGTCAGTTGAATTAATGAAATGATAAAAGTTGTTATAGCTGGACTAAGCAGAAGATTGCCAAGTTTATCAGAAGGCCATGGATGATCACCTTATTAATGTACATCTTTTAATATCGAGAAAAGGGCAATGAAGTAGCACATGCTATTTGAGCATTTGTGTGTGTGTGTGATTCAAAAAGTAAACATCGCAGACATTTCAAACTTGATATTTAGCCTGGAGCTTTCATGGGACAATAAGGTTTTGATCAAAATCGGCCGAACTACATGTAGTTGAATAAGTTGAATGGATTTGCCAATTTTTTACGATTTTCTAGAAAAAAAAACTCCAACGATTTCTTTTAAACTTTCTATATTAGCAACACATAGAGAAAAGCTATAACTTTTTCTTGAATTTTTCCAGGCAAATTCATTTATGATGAGGGATTTTGGGGATTAGAGAAGGGATTTATGTTTTGCTCTAAAGTGTTATTTCGGTTAAGTATACCATTCTGTCATCGATATAATATTAATTACAATGAAATGTGATGCCAAAATTTATTTTGTTTGCAACTTTCACCATAAATTCACGTACGCAGTTCCGCTAAACTTCGTATACTAACCATGCATATCTACAAGACCTATCACTTTTGTTTTTAGACTTATCACAAATTATACAACACTATCAACTATACAATATTAATTAGAATTAGGAGTATCGCCAAAATTGGGCATTTGAAGGAAATCAGTTAATCAGAAGTACGACATTATTAAAAAATATTTTTCAGTTTTCTGCGATTTACTCCATAATACTAACGTGTTTCAATTAAATTGGAATATTAACTATACAAACACAATCCTATCAGTTTAAAATTTTTTTCCGAGATAAGTTATTTTAATTAGGTTCTGTGAAGATGGAAGGTTCTCGAAGAAATGTTGAAGACGACTAAACTATTTAGTAAAACTTGATAAGTTTGAAGAAAGTTTCGTTAATTAATAAATTTAAGCAAATTGCAGTAAGATAATGTCGTGCGTGTGTGTTTCATACCAGATTTTTTAATTGTTAGTGTGACTTTTCCAGGTCGCAGTTCATATTTATTTTTTCCAAATTTCTTATATATTTATCTCTTAATATCAATATGCTTATTTTTCATTTATTATTTCCAGGATTTTCTCATATATCTGACGTTCTTTGTTTCACTACACATACTGATCCACAACTCAGAGGATTAATGAAAATTTTAATAGGAAATCTTATTAATTCTATGTATAATCAGGGTATACTGTCTGAAAAGTTATGGTTAGAAAGCAAAAATCTTAGTTTAGCTAAACTATTAGAAATTTTAATTCAGGTAAAGTTTGATATTTTATTATTTTATTGTTTTATGCACCTGAATGATTGCGATTTAGATTTATATAAATTTTTTTAATTTTTTATCTTGTTATTTTTATAATACACTTCAGGGATTAGAAGATGATTCTTCTGTGAGCATTCGACATTCATTGACTGCTTTAAGTATTTGCCTGACGAACATTATGGAAAATGCTGATTTCCATTTATCCATTCCAATTTTAGAAAAATTAATTCTTCTAGTAAATAATCCATATTGGTTGGTAAAGGTGGGTGGTGAATTATTTACAATAATTAGTGCCATAACTAATTTTTTAATTACAACTTTTAAAATTTATTTTTAAGGTAAAACTAGTGGAGCTATTGTGCAGAATTCCTTATCAAGCGGTATATTATATCACCGGCAGTAATAATTATCAGAGTAGAGTTCTGGAAACAGTAGTTTTAGAATTGCTTAGTAATGAAGATAATAGGGTCAGAAAAATTATTGCCAAGAGTGTAGTAAAGTAAGTTCATTGTAATTTAAGTTCATTGTTACCGGCTTTTATTATGATTTAAAATAGTGTTTTGATATCTCCAAAACGAAAAGCTGTAGGAAGCCAAAATGATATTCCGTTTAGGTATATCGTGGTATCACTTGAGATGAAAATTTCTCTCAAAAATTACGTCACTCGGAAGTGCAACATTACGAATGTTTTTTTTTTCTCATTGATTGATTTTCAACAATTTTCTTTAAACTTTCATGCAACTTTTCTAGGAAAAATTGCTTTTTTTGGGGGGTTCTGAAGGAATTTCAAAGTTAAGCTTTTCTCTAAAGTGCATTTCAATAAAATGTACGCTTCCACTGCCTAAAAAATATTAATTAAATCATGAAATGCTTAAAATTCCCAAAATTGAAGAAAATCGATTAATCGGAAATATAACTTAGGGTAAAGCTAGGAGAGATGACGGGGGTAGGAGAGAAGACGCAGGCTTTACTTCTCTTGTTTGCTACCACGTGGCGTCATGGAAGTTAGTCCAGGAGTAGAGAGATCAGAAGCGAACATATTGCAAAATTCTTCAGTTATTTTGTGTGTTCTGTGTTCTAGGAACATTTATACGCATCAGCTTGTGTTTTCATAACGCTTAGTAAATTATTTTATTTTTTTTATATACTATATTGATTGCAATTGAAATGAAATATTTCCAGCTGTCGTTAAAGTTGGACTCGTCGACATAGTGTTTACCAAGTTTCATGTCGATCAGCCAGTTACCTTCACAAAAGAGAGGTTTCCTACCTATGGTGCGTCATCTATCCTACCATAGTAGGAGAGACGGCCAAATGTAGTGTATTTGTATTTTGTTTCTGGAATAAATGAGAATGTCTTTAATTTTGAAAAATAACATTTTTTTTTGCAGATAATAGTAGTTGACATATCTTTTATAAGAATTAGCTCTTTAATATATCTACTATATTTTGATACAGGGCATAACTTTGAAATGTGCGTCATCTCTCCAAGTTTTACTCTATAAATAGGTATGTGGATTTATTTCGGAAAACGGTCATCAAGTTTCTTTAATTGTTGAGGTTGGTTTCGCAGAGCTGGAAAGCATCGGAGATATTTTCCATGATAGCCTGCTTCTTTTTGTGGTCATCGATTGGTTTCCTCTATGCAAGTCTCTATGTTATCACACGTTTTGAAAAAACATCCTTGATGATGGGCTAACGCCCGAAAGCGGTCGATGACCACAAAAAATGAGCAGGCTATCACGGAAAATATCTCTCTCAAGTATCTTTAAGCTTGCAATACTACTGCACAGATATATAAACCTAACATTTTTCTTTGAATCACTTCCGGAAAAATTTATTTTGGAATAGTTCTGAGTAATCCATGGTGTTTGATAATTTCAAATGTTGTTGGAGATTGATCCTGTTGCTGATTTTTGAGCTACATGCTATCACTTTCTCTATTTGCTTTCTGCTGAGAACCAGTTTGTACTCCAAACACCAGTATTTATGTGTATGGGCATTGATAACGTGCCGGGTTCGAAGAAAATTGTCTCTTACAATAATTGTATTAACAGAATCGAAAGATACTCGTATATCGATTAGACAGATTTTTGTTAATTGCTGAAATCCTATATGGTGATTATTCTATTTTACTCTTTTTAATTCAAATTTTCACTCTTTTTTTCTTCTTTCGTTGGTTGTATATTTCAGATTAGTGAAAAACCTATACTTTCCCGCTGATTATCTCAGAAGTAATGTATTGTTCGCAAGATGTTCAAAAATTCAAAAGGAAATTTTTGCAAACATAATCGAGAAACAGAAAGGTAAAAATAATATGCTTTTAATAGCTCTTCACGTTTACAATATTGGCGTTGATTAAAAAAAAAAAAAAAAAAAAATTCAGGAGATTACGGTGTTAAAGTTGATCTTTTCTAATCTTTCAAACTTACTGGCCATTTTCATGCAAAACATTGAGGTCTTCAAGCTCCGAAGACCCTAGTGTTTTGCATTTTTATTTACTGTACGCCTTAACAACTTTTTCACTTATACTAGTTGAAAGTTCAGAGAATCACTACCTTGAGATTGAGAATACTCTATGTCGGATTATTACATTAGTAACAGAAGCACTTCTAGTATCCTCTTCCAAACATCTTACAGTAAGTATATATTCTTTAGTATGTTAATGTTGTCGAATATTTATGCGTTGTTACTTCTATAATTTATATAAATATTTGTTTATTTATTTAGTTTGGGTGTATTGAAGCTTTGTCTTTATTATCAGAAGAATACCCTGCAAAAGATTATCCATTGGGTTGGCTTTGTATTATACATACTAATGAGACAGAAAGTTCTGTATGGTAAGAATTACTGCCGTTTTATGTCAAATTGATAATAAGAGGTCTTTGAATTAGTTTTAGGAGTGAATGATTTGCGATATTTTTTGGAGATCCAAAGCCCAATCACATATCGAGCTAAAAGGCTACGAGAGTGTGCTTCTCCCATTGCCAGTTGGATTGACTTGGTAGTTCTTTTTAAATGTGAAGTTTAGTGTGTTATGCATGTAAACTAATGTTAATAAGTAGATTGATGTCGTTTTGAATTAGGTTATTTACCTAAAGTTCTGGTACATTGATCAACATTGAAGATTTTGATCACATAATGGAACTCTAAAATCTAATAAATGGAACTCTATAATCTAAAATTTTTATCTGGCGCAGTGGAAGTTAGAGTTAAATAATAATTATATATTAATTTAATTCTATAACAATTTTATATATATACTAGGGGGGCTTGCGCTTTTGGCGCCCAACCCCTCACACCTCTTAATATTCTCAAGAAAAAACGTTTTTTACTTTTTGGGCTCGGTCCCATGACATTCCAGAAAGTTGATGATGCACGGTAGTGCGTGAATGAACTTCACTCAATTTTGCAATATTAATATTTTTGGCAATCATTTCATTTAGCCATGCTTAGAATCTGTCACCATGATAACTATAAATGGAATATTAATCTTTCTAAAATTAGATTGGTATGTAACTAATGGTCTCCATCCTCATACATATTTTAAAAATCTCGTCAGAAGCTGTTAAAACTCTTGCGCGGAGGGTCGAGAGAAAGCCAAAATCAGCTACAACGCACCATTTTCAAGGTAATTAGGAAAATATAAAAAAATTATAACAGATCTAAATCTACCCCTTAGTTTCTCTGTTAATAAGTATATGCAAACCGCGTATGTAAGCGGTTGTATATAAGTATATGCATTCCGTCCAGCGAATTTGCAATTTTTAAGCATTTCACAGGGGCTTCGTCCCCCTGACGCCCACCCCCATCACCCCTCTTAACATTCTCAAGAAAATTCTATGCCAGACGATAAAAACTGCTTAAAAATCGTCCAGCTGCATTTTTGCAATATTAACGCATTTCACAAAAGATGACACAAAATAGTTTACTTATTTTATATATAGAATAGCTGGGGAGCTCTGCCTCTAGTGCCTTCAGCACCCAAACCTCCACTTTACTGTCGCCTTTGATACTCTCTCTTTACTGTCGCCCTTCCTCCCGCCCAACCCTCGGGAAGAAGGCTTTGCCCCTCTGGCTCCCAACTCCTCATTCCCCTTAATATTCTCGAGAAAATTCTGTGACTAATGGTGCAATCCGCCTTGAAAATCCGTCCAGCCGAATTTACAGTATTAACACAAAAACATGAAAGAATTGTGATCGATATTCCTTCCTGTTAATGGAACAATGAATAGCTTACTTTTTATGTATGTTATATATATATGAGCGTGTGAGTGCACGCATGAGTGTTGTGGCGGCCGACATGCTGCAAGAGAGATTGTCATTGTTTTGTTTCTAGTTTTTCAAGCGGAATCTTCTCTTACATTGTGACAGTGTTGACTAGCTCTTCAATAGCACTTGATCTGGAATCTCATCAGTGGCTGCTTAAACTTGCTGGAAATTTATATTCCAGTTAGTAAATTCAGTAAATTCAATGAGGTTTTAAATCATTACAAATATCTATCTGTATATTGATATAATTATATAAATTCCAGGCATCATATCAAATTCGATTCAGAGAGAAGACCGGAAGATTATTAAGGATTCAAAGGTGAGTGAGGCGCATTTCCATAGGGCTGCAATTACATTTTTGATCCCAGGCCCAAAAAGCAGTACTGTTCCCAGACTCAATAGCGCTAGCATTTCTGAAAGCCAAAACCTGACTCTGGCAATTTTTAGTGGAGTACATATGGTTAACTAGCTTTCTTCGCATCGCCTGTTTCTCACACTCACTACCAAGGTCTTCTATTCTGAGAGCTCTTTAGTTTTACAATAAGAATCGAATCCGGAATTCAAACCAGAAACGAAAAAGTTGGCTCTGAGCCAAACTAAATCACGAAGTTATTGAAAAATGTAATAGAAAACAAAAACAGACAAAACTGCATTTTTTTTTTTTTACTGAATTTCTCAGCTTCCTATTTACGATTCTTTTCAAACGTGTAAGTTAAAAATTAATAATTTTTAGCTGGATGTACATGCATATATTAAGATAGCATTTTGTGAGGGGTCACAGTTCTTCCAAAGCCCCTCTAACATTTGTTGTGGTGGTGGTTGAGTATATTAAAAATACGTCTCAGTTAGTGTGAAACCAAGTTGCTCTGCGCAAGTCTGTGTTGTCACACTGTCTGAAAAACGCATCCTGAAGATGGGCGAACGCCCGAAACCGGTCGATGACCACAAAATGAAGCAGGCTACCACGGAAAATGTCTCTGATCTCCTCTAACATATTTAACGGTAAAATGAATTGAAAAAAGAAAAGTATTGTAAAAATTTGTGAAGTATGAAGACTTTCAATCATCAATAATCGTAATTGAGTACCGAAAATACATTTTTTTAAGATCCCTTTGATATATGAAATTCAAATCTTTTAAGCGAATCTCTTTCTCTCTTCGTGAAAGTGAAAGTACCAGAATATTTTTGAAATCGAAAAATTATAGCAAGTCCAAATCTGTGATATTCCGTTTAGTACCATCTTACCCAAAGGTTCGTAGTTAAAATCTAACGGAATTGCGACTTAACTGAATGTGTTCTATCTTTTTCAGTTTTTCGCGATTTTAAACGAAAATGATTGCAACAATTTTCATTAAACGTGCATACTGTATAAACTGATGTTGCTCTTGCGAGTCTTTGTTATCGCACTGTTTTATCAACAAATCCTGATCTATTGCCGGAATTGCTATTTGCAGAAAATCGGTCTACTTTTGTGCAAATTTATAAAATAAGTTTTTGTTTTCTTGGAATTTTTGCTTAAAAGATTGGGTTTAAACGTGGAATGCTAACTGCACAAGTACAAACGTTTCACTTTGTTTGAAATATTCCCAGAAAATTGAATTTTATGGAAACAGGGGAATAAGGGAGCTATGCTTAACTTTAAACTGCCTTTACGGGGTTTGACAGAATATGCATTGCCATATAGTATGGTCACATTCAGTGAGTCCTTCAAACTGACCTAAATACCAGCAGTTATAATCCCTATTACCTTTGTTCAAATATAACACAGAGGCGAAATACATGTGTAAGAAAAATTCCAATTTTGAAGAAAATGGCCATTTAGAATTACAATTACAGTACAGAAAGTCGAATGGAGTGTTACACAAGTTTTTAAAAACTCTTTTTCGATCTCAGCGAGCCACAAAACACATGTTTCCGGTGAACTTAAATGCGTCCCACAAAAATGTCTTCTTTTAACATTATGTAATATCTTCATAAATAACCAACCTTATCGTGAATAATATTATTCACCGAATAACGAAATCACTTATTGATTTTTACTTTGAATGTTTACAGTACTGTCTTTATAAAAATATTTTATATTTCAGTTTGTAATACTTTTTAACATTGAAAATGTTTTATGAGAGGTTTGATAGAAATCGTGGTGACATCTTCCCAAATGAGTGCCGAACATTTACGGAAACAGTCGAACCAGTTAACTACATTAATTTTATACTGTTTGTATTTGTGTAACCAATTTCGAATTTTCAGGGATGGGAATAACTGAGTGGTTAGCGTACTGGACTCCCTATCCAGCTGTGCTACCCTTAGATTTTTTTTCTCCCTAGGAGCCTCTACAGCTCACTGTCCGATGATGGAAGTGTTGTCGTCTGTAATGAGTGAACACTATCCGGAGGCCGGCAGTGCACTGAGAAGGCTCCGGGCGCCAATGCCATAGCTGTTGATGCGCCTTAAATTAATTTAAAAAAAAATTCTAATTCAAACTGTGCGTTTCGTATAAACATGTTGTAACTTGTGAAAATACAATAAAATATTGTTAAAATTAACTCGACCTGTTTTTTCTTTACTTTTTATTACATTTAATCTGTGTGGTTGAAATTATATAACTTAAAAAAAAAACTTCACTAGTGGGATAACCAACAACTAAGAATGGTTTACTTTTATTATTGTCTGGACAGGGTTTAAAACCAACAATGAACATTTTCAATTTTTAACTTTTTCTTGAAAAATGGAGGTTTTTTTCATATCATTTGTTTGTAAGTAAACGAGCTTTTAAGCGTCCAAATGTGAGGCCCCCAGCTTTAGCTAAGATGCCATTTTTAAAAGCGGCCTTACATTTCTATATATTTTTCGTATAATATTGTATATTGTAATCAATTCCTCAATTGATTAGTTGGTGGTAATGGCTGAAGAACTTTTGGTGCACGTTATGAGGGTGATCGCCATATTTGTGCGTGTTATTACCGATGAAGCCACGCAGTCTAAGAGTGTCGGACCTTCACCACTAAGGAGAAAATCAAATAGAGCTGCATCTCCTACAAAAGTTCCTTCTGCAGGTACTTCTTTCTTTACTTGCAAACCTTAAATTAATGTTAATTTCATTTCTAAATTTTTGTTTTCTTTCAATTGGTAAAGAAACTAAGGAAAACAAAAAACGAATTATCGGCCAGTTCGCGAATAATTCTCATTGTATGAAACTTCATGACATCGTCAGTTCTGGGTATTCCAATTATAAAGTAAGTGTTCTTTATATTATCTTCATAGTTAAAATTTGTGTCTACAATATAGAATGATCTCAAAACATTCTATATTGGACCATGACAGTTATTCAGCTATATTTTAATTCTTGTGCCAATTTCTCAGTAATTCGAGCAAATTGTATTTCATGTGGATTTCATTAAATTGTGTATGAATTTGGTCAATCTTTTTCAAGTTGACATTGGATTCTGCAGCTAGCGAAAAATTTATTAGCTTGATACATGAAACATTAAACTGTTTGGAACATTTACTTGCTCCAGGAAGTGTTTTAGACTCTTCTAATATAGCTGAGGAACTTCTTCCATATCTGACAGTCACATTTAACCTTGATTCTACCGCTACAATTAGAGTTGTCAATCAGGTATTCACTATAAATTTAAAATAATTATTTACAGTGTCTGAGTTATTTATGTTTTAAATTTTCATCCCCTCTCATCTTATAATATATATATGCTCTTTAAATAAGAACATTAATAAAAACTGTAATATTTATTTAATAGTTGATGAGAAGTTTATTTGAACATAGTCTTATAACACCACCTTTATCTACCACTGTTGCTCTGAACACGAAGGAGGAGGACTCAGTAAAATTACAGATGCACAGAATGGAAGATAAAAAATCATTGAGTCACTTTTATGATGAATTGTCCAGACCTTTAGTTCAACTTACCGATCATTTTCGACAAGGACATCGCACTCGCAATAATGAGTAAGAGATACCTCATTTACACCTAGTAAACTTTTAAATTTAAGTTTTAATTCATATACAATATTTTATATATAAATTAAATTTAATACATTTAATAGTAATTATTCATATTATATACATGATAGAATTGATAATGTACCAAATAGCACTTAAGAAAAAAAGCATAACTCTCCCCTCCCTCGAAACACCTCTTAAATAATTTCACGGAAATATTGCCAGGCCCGAATTGAACAAATATAAAGTGTGAAATAAGATAGTTGAAATTAAATGACAAAAACTCCTGTTATATAATGTGTATAAAACACTTTATTATACAGTATTCGAGAATTCGATACAATTTAAGTCGTTAGTTCATAATACGTCCAATACTAATGTAGATACGTCCAATAATAATAAAGGATTAGAGTCTATGAAGGGCATTAACAATGGATTGCTCCATTAGCTTTCAAGGTGTAATGCATCTGAAGAAGCTCATTGCAATATGGACGATACGTCAGTTGCTAGCAAACCACTGTTGCGGGTTCAATCCGGAAACTCAAGTGTTTTTCATGAAATGGCAGCGGAAACCTAAAAGATCAATAATGACATTGTTTTGTCCAAGTATTTATATCAATCTTATCGCTTGATTCGAATAGTTAGAAATCGCTCCGAATTTGCTTGGATTATATTGTAATTATAACTAATTTGGCAATGATTTTCTATAGTTTATAATGTCATCTATTAGAAATTTTAAAACTAATGAAATTGTGATCGGAGATGTTGTCAGGGTGCTAATATTGGTGACAAAAGATACATGGAATATTTTACTATTGTTAGATCAATATTTGTTTGAACTCGAGAAGTTTGGAAATTTTATTACATCACTACATTTTCTGCTTCTTCTTATTCTTTCACCTCACCTATCCGAAGGTGTAGAGTTTGACAAAAATTTCGCCATTGATCTCATTTTGCGATAAACTCCCTGACGCTTGCCCAATCACTGCCTCTGGCTGCAGTTACCTTTTTCATACTGTCCTCCCAGGTCCATCTCCTTCTTCCTCTCGGTCTTTTACGTAAGGCTTACCTCAAGAGCTTTCCGGGATACCCTGCTTTCTACCATTCTGCATACGTGCCCGAACCACCTCAATTGCCACAGTTTGGATAAAAGGTTCAACTTCGAGAGCTGTTTGAATCTTGGTGTTTCTTATGCCTGGTCCCTCTTAGACTTTCCCTCGATTTTTTTAAGGTACCGCATCTCAGCTGCTTGGATGCGGTTCTTTTTATTTTCTTGCAGGGCCCAGGATTCAAATGCGTAAATGAGGGTTGGAATGTAGATCGATCGTATACCGCCAGTTTTCACTTTTGAGACTTCGTTTATACTTGAGAAACATTATTAAAAGCGTAAAATAACTTTCCTGTGGCATTTAGTTTTTGATTAAGTTTATCTCTCAACTTGCCGCTGGCATAAAGCGTTACACCGAGGTATTTAAAGGAAGACACTCGTTCAATTTCGTCGCCGTTTACTGTAATAATGGCTTCTATTTCTGCTGATCTTGACATTACATGTACTTGGTTTTCTTCAAGCTTATTGCCATTTTTCTCTTTTTCAACTCCGATGCCCATATATCCACATTTTTTGGGGAACTTTTCTCTGCTGTCCGCCAGGTGGACTGTCATTGACAAATGCAAAGTGTGAGTATACTGGCTGAAGCTTCCAGTGTCCCAAGATGCATAGAACTGGTTCGTTCTATGCAGCTTTTCATTATGCCGTCCATCAGCAATATAGACAGCAGTGGACTCAATATGTCTCCCTGTCTAACCTCCATCGTGGTAAAGAATTCTAAAGATCGCATATTTGTGGTTCGTATGTAGTTTCTACATGTCCTGTAGAACTCTTAATGCTGGAGATCAATGCTAGCCTTGCTTACATTTCTGTTATGGAGGGAGGCTCAGACTTCTTTCCAAGGAACCCAATCGAAAACTTTTTCGAGGACGATATAGCACAAAAAATACCGAGCTGTTATATTCGATTGCTTTCTTTCCAGTTTGACGAACAGTAAATATTAGATCTGGATTGCTTCGTTTGCACGAAAACCACATTGTTTCTTCCTTGCGCAATTTATTTTCAAGAAAAAAAAAGAATACACTTTTCCAGTTACGCTCAGCAGTGAAATCCCTCTGTGATTCTCGGGAGCATTCTCTGGATTCTCCCTTGCATGATGGATGGGAACAATGATGGATACTTCTCAGCCTGCAGTACTTTCTTGTTTTCCAAGGCAATTCGGGCACTTTGAACAATAAATTGTCTCCTCCTTCTCCCGTGTATCTGAGCATCTCAGGTGCTATTTTATTATGACCTGCAGATTTTCGTAGCTTTACACATTTCTTCTGTTTCCTCATTCTCATTATCATCTATCACTACATTTTTATTGGGCAATTTTTGCATAAGAAATTCCAAGTTTGATGAAAATTTGTCATTTCTATAATTATTACATTACCTGCAGTAAGAGAAAGACGTATGATTGTTTTAGACCACATTCTTACATTGGGATGGCTTTTTAACGTTCTAAAATAAACTTAAATATCAAATTTTTAATGTTTCACATTTCAGAAATAAAAAAGAAGAGATTCCAACTACACTTCCAAAGTGTGACGTAGTTGCTCTGGCACAACGTATCAAACTTTTTGAAGGGATCGTTATTCAGTCATTGCAGGTAAATACCGTTCTTGTTTTAGTTACTTTTATTTCATATTACTTATATTTGGTTTGTTTTTTTTTTTTTTGCTTTGAAATTATTATTTTATTTTATTTCAATTCAGGAATATACAACCACAAACAATGTAAAATTACAAGTACAAGTTTTAGCTTTATTAACGCAATTAGTTCAACTTAAAGTGAATTATTGTCTATTAGATTCAGATCAAATTTTTATTCAATTTATTAAAAATCAGTTTGAATATCTGGAAGCTGGTCAAATACAGTAAGTTGGAAAAATATCAATAAATTGTATGTATGTTATTAATTACATTAACCAATGAATTTTTTTTTGTGGAAATTAATGTTACTAATATTATTTTCAGTCATGCAGAATTGTTAATACCACAGATATTTAAATTTCTAGTACATCTTTCAAATGAAAAAAATCATACAAAGCCAGTGATTAGTGTTCCAGAAATTATACAGCTTTGTGATGGACTGATGGCCAGTGGACAGAATCCAGTCACTCATTGTAAATAGGCTTTCGTTTTATTGTTATTTTTGTAGTTAGTATTGTTATAGGTGAGTCATAAATCATTGCGTTTTTATTGAGTAAAGTAAGAAAAGTCTGCTAGAAAATCCATTTTGGTCTATCTTTGCTACTGCCACTTCATGCTCGGATTCATAAATGTTCATCTTTCTAATCTTTCATCTAGAGTTTTTTTTTAGTCTACAATAAAACAGCAATTACACGGTATGGGATTCATATGGAACTATCCTGCTTGATTTGGCTCCCAAAGAGACAAATCTTCCGGGTGAATCTTTATAAAATCTTGTTCAACATCGAAGATTTATCATATTATCAAGCAAATTCTCCCCACAATGGAATAGGTACTTTGATAACTTTAATAAGCAGAAAAAGTAGACCAGGTAATACCGTTGTTCCGAGGCCCCGTCAAAAGAAGCAGTCTATAAAAAATACATTTTTTGCTTTTGTTGATATAGAAATCACAAACAGCCCAAGTGAGCATAAATGTATACACTTGGATTGGCTGATGGTGACGTACAATGCAATTATAGCGCATGCACTCTTTTTTGGCTGAACGATGCTCCGTTTAGTTCATAGCGTCAGAGCTTTAGTGGTGAAACACCCTGTATTCAAATAAACCACAAGGAGGCTTGCCAGAAAACAGAAACGTCATGACAACTCATCACTGCAAGAAGCTCTTCAGCAAATCATTACCGCACTTCAGTCCGCATTCAATACTCTCCCTCAGTCCCTAGAAAATATAGGCGCTGTCATCCTCCCCCCTCTATTTAAGAACTTATAAAAGAGCAGTTGTACATCAATATAAACTAGTATTCACCAGATTAACCATAAGCCTGTCATGAACTCAATCGCTTTACGTTTCTTAAAGTTTATACTTGTTACTACATACTTCCGCATTTTACCAGTTCCATTATATTTTGTTACATGGACAATATTAGAATTGGAACCATTCTTGCATCCTACCCCATTATGCCCCATGTTAAAGAATAAATAATTTTTATTAATATACGCCCTTGAGGTACCCCGAAGCGGTAATGTAACGACCAACGCAAGTATGAAAATATAAGATATGCATTTATACAAAATCAGAAGTAATAATGTGTTTGTAAATGATAAGGTAAGAGAAGAGACAATTATTTTGATAGAAAGATATATAAAACTGAAATCACCTAGAAGATGATGCAAGCGTAAGCAAGAGCGTTGGCGCTGAGGTGCGATGAAGTGACGTAAAGGGTCTCGTGTAAATGAGGCGTGTGAAGGGTGTTTAGGAGTGAGTGTTGTATGTGGGGGTGATGAGGGAGTGCAGGAAGATGCCAATGGATGACGTTGAATAAAGTCCTGAAGCCACGAAGGCGATGAAATTAGATGAGTATTCTGCTTGAATGAGAAGAAGGCGTAAATCGAGTTAATTCTCAGTAAAAGAAATATGCTTACAGCGGATACGCCGGGAGAATGAATACACTCGCGAAGGCGAAACAAGATAGGCGAAAAGAGTACTTGATGCACATAAAAAACTGAACGTAGAATAAGCACACAGAGCTGTGTATTTCACAACAGTCAGAAGAAAAAAGTATAAAAAGGGGAAGTTAAGAGAGGGAAGTATGTGAAATTGCGCTGGCGGGAAAAACAACAAAGGGAAAGAGTGCGTTAAGTTAAAGCAAAAAGGCAGGAAATAGAGTTAATCTCTCAAAGAGACCGCGACCGAACAATTACCATGATAACTACATTTAAATATATTGTTAAAAAAGGTCCATCCTATCGACTTACCTCTTATTTTTATTTCATAAATAATTTGTTTATTGAGTAATTTCGACATCTAAATGTAAATGATTTTTTTTTTGTTATTGTAAAGGTATCCCAGCTCTGATGCCAGTGGTGGAACATGTATTTTTGATAAATCCAGCGGTACAGTCCTCTAGTGATCAGAAAGAATTGGAAACTCAACGAGAAGTTGTACTGGCGATGTTGGTCAAACTGGTTGAATATCCTCAGGTAAATTCCTACTTATCTTTTTTTCTTTCTTATTTGTAGAAAGTAAATTGTTTTACCATTTACACAGCTCATTCAGAATTCATAACCATAATTTGGTAATTAATTTCTCAGTCAATTAATAGCCTCGAAAACAGTTCGAATAAATTTCTTTAAATTTATACCTAGTACAGGCCACTTTTATTTGACATATTTATCAGCAAAAATCTATTTTGGGGTATGGGTAATTCGTGAGCTAGGCTTAAATTCAAACTACCATTAATGGTCTCGCAGAGGGCACTGCCATGAACACATTCAGGTAGGCCTTTGCCCAAAATTCAATAAATACATCCCCACCATTTATAATTATAGCGTTAAATAAAACTCCAATTTCGAATAAGAGAAAGTCGTGTGAGAATTTTACTTAAGATTTTTCGGACTAGTGGAAACAGTGATTATTTTTATTATTCACTAACATACATCCAATTTGCAAGTAGCAGTTTTAGCTACTATTCAAAGTGTTGCATACCTGTGTTGATCATTACTGCTTAGGGTAGTAAATATTGTATTTGTTTGTTTAAAATTGTTGATCGATAATTTTTGATAAACATTGAACCCTTAGGTATTAGATATCCTGTACAAAGTTTTGAAAGAAGGCTGGAGATGGGAAGATCATTGGAAAAAATGGTACAGACAAACAGTGGACACTATTCTACCTTTATTAGTAGAGGGCAAACTTCCAGTAAATGATTTTGCAACATTACATGCCCTTTTCTCGCTCAATTCTACATTCACAGCGCCTCTGAACAGTGTTTTAGTGTTACTCTTCACTCACCAGGTTATTGTTTTCTGTATTCAAGAAATTGGGAAACATGTTATTAATTGCGTTTTTGTTTAGTTTATCATTTTTGTGTAACAATGTTTGCATTGGTAGGAAGAAGGTCAGTCAGTGTTCCACTGGCTGAGCATGGTGACCACAATGTTGATGTCCGTCTGTATGTACGAAGAGGAAAGTGTTCTGTTGCAACTGGAAGAGATGAACTTGTATGTGAAGGAGGAAGGAGATGACCCACTTAAAGTGAACACCCTCAGCAACAGTCTACCGCCTAACTTCTTAATTGCCAAGTTAGTCCTTTCTACTTTACAACATTTAACATCAAATTTTATCCAGTCCAATTTATCGATGCAGGAATTTAACACAATCCCATATTTTCCAATTTTGTTTTAGATTAATATTTAGGGTAATACAAACATCTGTAACACATCTCAATACTTTAATTGTATCTTGCAACGAAGAAGCCAATGTAAACTCAATGCAAAAAACATTTGGAACATTTTTATTATGCTGTGATTATATGATTAGAGGTAAGTCCTATCTCCACTATGTGTAGCTATAACATAATAATGTAACAGTAACTACCATAGCCGAACTAGTGGCGGTGAATCTCGACAGCAGTTGGTTTTTATTTAGCCCTGAATTATTTTGTAAAGATAAAACGAATAAAAAAAATTGTTTAAAAACCAGCGGACAGACAAAATTTTGCAGCTGTAGGTAATGTAAAAATATACTTTAAGAGACAGTATGGCGATAATTTCGAATATTCGAATTCCATTTTTCACAGGAAATGCATTGTTTGAGGTCTGATATGGACGAGACAATGTTTTTAGAATTTGGTCCATGGGCTAGTCGAACGTGCGTGCATTCGTGTGTGCATATATTTAGCTATGAACTAGTCACTTCAAAAATGAATAATCACAGAGAGTTTAAACTTGACATTACGTTTAAATATCACATTACTGGGAGATTTGACACAAATATTCTTCATTAGAATTCGTCACCGTATTTCTTTTTTTGTATTCATTTTTATTTTTATTTTCTATAAACTTCGAAGCTTAACGTTGATTTTTTTTGTTTAATCTTTCAAAGGATCTTTTGAAAAGATAACAAAATCTCTTAATTCACTTTTGGAAACCAGTGAAGAATTGAAGGAAATCAATAAAGCTTTTCTGGCAATAGCCAATAAATGTCCGTGTTTGGCTTTGCGATGGTCTCACATTTTGATGGGATTATCTTTAAAAATTCAACATTGGACGCCCCTGTTAAAAAAGAAATCATCTGATCAGCAGACATCCTTAAATATGGAATTAGTAAAACAAGGAAACATCATGTTCTACTGTGATTGTTTGGTATGATGATAATTATTTATTTTTTTTATTGATGGTAGATCGATCATTTGTGTATTATATTAGATCTGTAGAGTGCTTGTATGTATTGTAACGTTTTTCCCTCTAAACTAGCTACTGCAACTAGTTTTAAGTGGGTTCGTATAGATAAAATACTCTAAACTTCAATAAAGAAAACACCAATTTATTGTTATACACAATAAATTACAAAATGCAGCACTTAGTAATAATTACTTCACAGTTTAAACCACAAAAGTTCACTTTGTTCACTTTTTATACACTTTTCACAAACTAGTGCGAACTGGTTCCTTTTGGATGCTCTTTTTTACAGCCTCAAATTCTAAACCTCTTGCCAGCGCCTCCCCGATCGTCCTTGATCTGGCCAACTTGATAGCCTGTTTTAATTCGGGGTCCTTCAGGCCGTCGGCGAAAGTATCCGCAGCAAATCCCTCCAAAAGATTGTCATCCAGGCCGGGGAACGCCATTCTAACCAAGCGGGAGATGTCGGCACTAAATTGTTGGAGTGTTTCTCCCGGGTGTTGGCGCCGTGTTTTAAACTGCGTCCTGTACAGTTCCTACATATGCTTGTCGCCGAACCTCCTGTCCATGTGTTCGCTCAAATGGGCAAAATCTCCACGGTGATCCTCCGGAATGCTCTGGAGGATGTCCAGCGCTTCACCCCGCATCGAGATAATCAGTTATGTGACCGCTCTTCCTAATCTGGGTTTGATAATTAAATGAATTATAGAAGAGACTGTGGCTCAGGCGCGTGACGAGGATGGCTAAACTTGTAGATGAGACCGTGCCTCTTGATTGACCAAATAGAGGAGACTGTGCCTCAGGCTCTGACAAGAATAACTATGTTGTAGAGAGACTCTGCTTCTTGATTACCCGAAGGATATAGAGGAGACTGTGTCTCCACATGTGACCACATGTTGTAGAGGAAATAGAACCTCAGGCGCGCGGCGAGCATAACTAGTTTAGTAGAGGAGACTCTAGATTGTGTACTGTATTTGTCCTTGTCTGTAAAGAGTAGGCAGATGTAGTTTAGGTGTATTGTGTAGTGTTCTGACAAACTGCATGGAGTACTTAGCTGCGGTAACCCGTGAGGTCGCTACTCCCCAAGTAACTGCATGCAACAGATACCCCTTGCGGGCAAGAATGTAAGGTAACGTCTAAGAGAATCAGCGATATTTTCCGTGATAGCCTGTTTCTTTTTGTGGTCATCGACCGGTTTCGGGCGTTCGCCCATCATCAGGGTGCTTTTTGTCAAACAGTGTGATAACATGGGTTTGCACAGAGCAAATCGGAAAATATCACTGATGTTTTCCAGCTCTGCGGAACCAGCACAACGTCTAAGAGAATGTTACTCATCTAAAAAGGAAGTTGTCTTCACAAGGATTGTAGAACATTAGGTTAAAGTTAAGTAGAATTATTTTATATTTTCTGATACGTATTTAATGTATTGTTACATGATTTTAAAATGTTAAATAGACTTAGAGATTATAAACTTAGCTGTAGGGGAATTTTATTATTCAATTGCTTTATCAGGGACGACGATCAGATGATAGAGAAGATTTCCAGTGGTTTCTTAAGGAGTACATTGAAGATATAATTTGGAATTGTTACGAAACACCAGTCAATTTTTTGTTGTGTTCAATTTTCAGTTCAGAAGTTAATAGTAAACTGTTTATTGATTCTGCTGCAAATTGTTTATCATTTGCCCAAGTGAGTAAGAATCTTTTTGTATTTCAATTTAGAAACATACTGGTACATTTTATAATTTTGTATTCTTATTTACAGCCTGTATTTGCACATAGACTGTTGTACACTTTGGAATTTGTACATGCCAAATATATTGGACAAGTATTAAAATTAGTTGCCTATACTCTTGTAGAACATCGAAACATTGCAATTGCGCGACTATCTATTGCATTTTGTAACAGGTAACCTTCATGGATAGTATAAATCAAAAAGAAGAAATGTGAAATTTTCGTTTTAGCGAATTGGCACATTTTACTCCCGTTTAGAACTAAAAAACAAGCTGTCATCCTTCAAACCGAATTCATCAAATTACCAGGGTCGCTAGATATATTATTATTTGTGTTTTTGCGGGAGGATTTTTAACTCATGACAGATCGGTGGCATAGTCATTTAAAGTATCAATAGGTTTTGGTATGTGGATGGGGCCACAATGCTGGATAGCACAATATGCATAGCTAAAAAACGAAAAACTGAAGAAATTCCAACTTGCTATTTTGTTTGGATATACCATGAGATACAGTGACTGTAAGTAAATGTATTGAAATTTCTCAACCGAAAATATTGTTCACTTTTTTGCGATTTTCTCGATAATGGCTCAAAACGATTTTCTCAAAACTTTGTATATATTTCAATCTTTGTATATACATTTGTATAGAATTCCGAGAAAATTCATTACAATGGTGTTTTTAATGAGGAAAATTAAATGTGTTGTCAAAATTCCAAGTTTGAAGAAAATCGGTTGACTAGGAGCTCCTAGAAGAGATTATTCACTCTATAAGGCGTCGGGGACACCCGAAATTACGTTGGTGTGGTTACGGAATGAGCGATCCCTGCTAGGTAAGCGAGGCTGGAGGGCGGCATCTACAGGGGGCCTTGACCCCACATGAGTTGTTGTGCCACGAATGATGACGATGATGGTTGATTTTAGATGATGGATGAAGTGCGATTTTACTAAACAATTTTTTCAGTGTTCTGTGATTTCCTCTATAAAAAACACCGATTGTTTTTCAATAAATTTTGTATATTAACTATACAGAAACTTTTTCTGTTGGACACATTACTTTCGTTGGAAATTTTTTCCCCGAAAATTCATTCCACTTACGAGTTTTCACACCAGGTTATGTTGTAAGTAAAAGTGGCAGAAGTATTAGTAGTATAAAGGGGCGGGTGTTGGTGTAGTGGATATGAGCATAGACTTGTAACTGAGAGGACTTCAGTTCAAGTACCGCGTATAACTGCTAAATTTTATATTGAAGTAGTTTGTATTGAAGTATGAAAAATGTTAAAAGTAAAGTAGTTGCTTCCGCCCCCGTCCACGACACCTAATTTGGTAGTTGGACGTTAAGCCCGCCTGAAAAATAGGCATTACTTTACTTACTTGTTTTTATTAATAGTATAAATTCATTTGTCACTCGTCACAACTTCAGAAATAAACATTAAAAATTAAAATTCCCAGAAGTGGATTCGTGGCAGCTGTTCTTTTTATAAACATGGTTTTTTTCATTGAATAGACGTTTTAAAATAATGAGGTCATCTTCCATTTTCGTTTGTTCATGTCAAATATATAGTAGAAGAAAAAAATTTTAATCCATTTTCTACCATAAAGATTTTTGGGTTGTTTTACTTTGAAAAATTTGTAGATAGCGCTGAAGAAGTTTGCTTAGTCGAAAGAAAACAAAAATTCACCAACTATATTGTTACACTTAAAATCCAGGGAAGGTGTATTTTAAGTGTAACCTTAAAATCTTACCTTACCTTATTGAAGATATTATTATTACTTTACTGGGTGTATTTGGTAAAATTGAACCACTTACAGCCTGAATTTGTTTATTTAATTGACAAAATAATTACATATTGATTTGGATTGAATTGGCAAAATTGATTAAATAAACAAATTCAGCCTGTAAGTGGTTCAATTTTACCAAATACACCCAGTAAACTACATATAAAAAACAGCCAATAAACCATACAATTTTCAACATTATTATTACTCTTACCTTTATACGTCTTATACATCTTTACACATCTTACCTTAGATACATCTTAAAATGGCCGACAAACAGCAGTGGAGAAGGGTAGGGTTCATTTTTTTTCGTTTTACTCTAAGCTGATACACTCATTTTCGAAAATCTGTCACGGTTGCAATACTTTCTCTTATAGAATTCGAGAAAGTAAACATGAGTAACTGAAAGTTCTTTCTGAGTTTGTTTTAATCAGATTTATCTATGATGTCATCGTGATAATGAATTGAATCCAATGATATAGAATGTGAGTTCTAGTTTAGCAAATAAAAATTAGGGCTTGAAGAACATCTACCTATGGCCGGCTCTACCGGCGGTGCATCCTATGCACTTGCATCTATTGAACATGAAATCGGGACGAAAGTAGACTATGCAGAACTAATTTCTGATTTTGGGAGTACGAAAGCTAGAAACGTGAATTTTTTTATCGGTATATACTAAAGCTAATATTAAATTATAATTAAAATAATGTGAAAATAGTGCTAAAACTGTCACGTATAAATTGTGTAGTTAAGTGGAACTGAACAGTTCACCGTTACACAAGTGAATATCATTCTATACATTTAAATAATATCATAACTATTGTATTTTATTTAATGGTCAAGTGATGAAGTATATTTAATGAATTTGCAGTATTTTATTCACTTTACCAGTGAATTATTTATGGTCATGAAAGTAATGTTGAACATAATGGTTTTCAAAATTCCTAAGGTTAATTTGAAGTTGGTGCTGGGACGGCAGGTAATGGATTGCAAAGGTCGGCAAAAATTCTAGTGCAGGCCCTGCGATCTATCGCCCTAAATCGCTGTCTGGCAGACATTGGTTCTTCTGTTACTTTTGTCTAATTTCTAGTTAAAAAAAAAAATAAAATAAAATTAGCTTCTTTAGTAAGTGAGGCCCCATAGGTGAACTCCAGTGAGGGAATTGCAACTATACATAGGCTCCTGGCTTATCCGTATCCAAATTTTCTTTTTTTTCTTAAAAATGAAGGTATAAGATTGACAGAAGAAGTACTGACCTCCTGTACTCCTTAGTAAATGTGCCAAAGTTATTTTAATAGCAGTTGTTTATGTAGCAGTTTAGCAATATATTAGAATGAGCTCTTTAAAAGGTACTTAAAATAAATATATCTCTTTGTAGAACAATTGAGTATATGATGACACTAGATAAACAGAACGTGATGACCCAGTTGTCGCTTAATGAATTTACAGTTTTAGTAAAGAAAATTAAAAATCACAAACATTTCAAGAGGTAATGCCACTCTTATTTCTATGGGTATAATTATTAATTTGTTTTATTTTATGTATTGTTCAATATTACAGGCAAATAGGATTACTAAGTTTATTGGACAAATTGGGAGAACAGTATTATGAATTAGATCGGCAGTTTGATAGTAATAAATCTGTGAACGCTGAAAATATAAGATTAATTAATGTTGACAAATCGTGGTTGTTGAATCAAATTAGAGAAAAGTATGTTCATTAATTCGTTAATATTTTGTTCACCTAATTTAAATTTACATTTCTTGTTATCACTATTATTTCTTTTCAGATGCAGTAAAACCGTCGATATAGATGGAAGGAAATGTGCTCGTCTATTATGTAAATTGGATACAGAGGATTTAGAATCGGTTGTATCGTCAGACATTTTTGATATATCAATATTGCAGCATTGTTTTTCACTAGGTGCACATCTCTCAATGCAGGTAACAGCACTCATTTCTTTGATAGCTATCAAACATGTTGCAATTCGGTTGAACAATGTTAATATTTGCTTAATTCATTTGACGTTGGCAGGATTGTACTTAGAAAGAAATCTGTTAATCACTAGCAGTTCTAAAGTTTTTCAGAAAACCACCAACATTTTTTATTAATAATTCTTATTGCATGTTAATAATCATTCATAATCCCCGTAAAGAGAAGTAGACTATCCATTCACAAAAAGAAGGCCATGTCTTTACAGAAAGGTCAAATTTGGGAAAGAAAATGTTCCTTGGAAGACCTCGGTGAAATATCTGGGTGTCGTTCTGGATAATAAGCTTACCTTTGGAGCGCATGTTAAAGTACAAGTTAGAAAGGGTAAACTCTCTAGCAAAAACAAGCTCTTAATTTATAAAATGGTGGTCAGACCTATGTTAATTTCTGTTTGTCCAGTTTGGAACTTAACCTCCTACTCCAACCTAAAATCACTTCAATTAATTCAAAATAAATATTTAAGAATTGTTACTGATTCCCCCCGTTACACAAAAATAGCCACATTGCACTCACTTACCAATATAGAATCGTTAAAAGAATTTATAATCAAAATTGCAACCTCCTTCTTTGAAAAACTATCGCTCAGTGATAACAAATTATGTCAAAGTATAGCCAATTACAATAGTGACCAAACATTTAAACATAAAAGAATAAGAGCAGGCATTGACCAGTTCTTTAATTCTGTAATGACCAATAAAAAAGGATCTAGATGCTAGGGTTTTTTAATAATTTTTCCCTGATTTTTAAAAGACATTGTAAAGTTGCTGTAAATAAATAAGTTGGAGAAGAAAGCTAAGTAAGCTGTCTCTTTGTAAATATTGTATATTTTGTATATATGTATATCATTAATAAACACTCTTTCATACATTCATTCAGACTAAATATTTCTTTAAGAAGCCTGGCGTCCCTGCACATTATTCCATGAAGAACTACACTATAAACAAACATACACACAACAATCATAGGCCCTTAGACACCCTCTCCACCAATTTACGTTTATAATTTAAAATTGCTTGGGCTTGCCGTACTCTCAGGCAAACTCTACATCTGTTTATAAAGAGATATATAATATATGCTAGTTTTATTGGAAAATATTACATTAACTCGAAATTACAATTTCCAGAAAAAAGCTATCATCAAGGATAATTTTTTTGAAAATCTTGTGCCCCTTTTCACAAGCGCCAGGCATGTTTTATTGAGTAGAATCACCACAGTTTGTGAATTATTGCCAAAACCATATCAGGTATTTGCGATTCTTCTTCTTTTATTCGCATTTCTTTTTACAAAAAGAATGAATAAAAAAACTACACTATACCATATGGGGAAGGTTTTATTCGGCAGTGGGCAGAATGTCTTTGAAAAAATTAAATTTTATTGCTTCACGCTTGGGAAATTTTGGTGTCCCCAATTATCAGAAGCTGGAAAAGTAGAAGATTACAGTGTTGAGAAAAGATATAGTGAGAAATTTACAATAGGAAAAATTAAATAAAAATAACAGTGAATAATGGACAGATTTAACAGAAGGAAGAATAAAAAACAATAATATTATTGTAAAAAACAAATCAAAAATAGATGTGAAAGAAAATAATTGAAAAAGTAATGTCGCTGATGATAATCACACACCATGACAGTATTGTAATATTAAAAGTAATGCTGTTAAATATCCGAATCTAGCGTAAATTTTATTTAAATTTTTTCCAAGCTTTTAAAAGGTTCCCAAAACTAAAGCAATAATTATTTTTTCCAAAGATCTGGCCGTTGACTAATGAAACCTTCTGCTAATTATTTAAGGCTGACAATTTAGAAATCTATTCTAAGCTATTTTTGTTTATTTTTTAGGCCTATATATTTAATATTGATGAGAGTGCCAAGAACCAGGAATATGTACTCAATTTACATAATATATTTGTAAAATTTGACTTTAAAGATACGATAATACCATTGGTGAATGGTCTTAGAAATTTCCTATTATCTTTCAATAAGGTTTTGAACGTTAATGAAAGTATAGCGAATGTTTTACCAAAAAAATATTGGCTTAACGTTACAAGATTTGGTCTTCTTTGCGCAGAGGTAGTACTGTAACTTTACATACGACCAGGAACAAATCTCCCCAGGCAGAATTCTCCTTTTCTCTAGAATGGTGAAGTTACTCTTTGGCAATTTTCTCTTGTGCTTCTTTGTTCAGGCAGGCTTTTCAGGTTTAAGCGCACTATCGATCAGATTGTCGTAGGTGGAGAGCAATATTAATACTTCTTATTCAGATTTGTGCAAAAATTTGCGGTATCACTATGGGGCTTGAATAATTTATATTATTGCAATTTTCTTTTGGTTATGGCTTTGTATCCAAACACTTCACCTTACTAGACATTTCATCGAGTGAGGAATTTTCATCAAACAGCATACCTAGTTAAATTCAGTATTTTTTGTTTCTATTTGTGGGTTACAAAGAGTCAAGATAGTCCCCTTCCTACCTACCCTTATCCTAAACTTCAGTTACAGAATAAAGAACGACCCAAAATAATCGCCGCCCAAAATTATCTATTGTGAAATCACCGGTTAAATTAGTTAACCACTGATTCAGAACTAGATTTTTCCATATAGCTCGTCACCCGATGAATCTCGCTCTTGCAAACCCTCGCAATGGTAGAGGATGTGTCCCTTCTTCAGTCAAGCAAAACCTGTAATAAGCCCTATTAGAGGAGTTCTTCTGTAAGCTCCTGCTTATCATCACATCGACATCTCCTGTCAGAATATGCCGATGATATCGTTATTTTTACTCGAGGGAAGTTCGAGGAAACCCTTTGTGGTATTATACAAAGGGGACTAGAAATTACTAGTAAATGGTGTGCATCACTGGGGTTGAAGATTAATCGCTGACCTCACAAAGGGGTTTAGGCCCCAAGAGTGGGGATACGGCGCCTCTCTTTGCCAGAGCGTCGGCCATCTCATTTCCTTCATCGCCCACATGCCCTGGCACATAAAGGGTGACTTTATTCCTTCTGCCCAGGTCACTGAGTTTGCCTAAGCATTCTCAAACCAAATAGAGCTGATAACATAAGAACTCAGCGCTTTAATGGCTGCCTGGCTATCGGAAAGGATAACAATCTCCTGATTCCGATATCCCTTATCATTATTGCTGTGGTTGGTTCCGCAGAGCTGGAAAGCATCAGAGACATTTTCCGTGATAGCCTGCTTCTTTTTATGGTCATCAGTTATAGTATTTGAAAACACACGCGCTTTAAAAAAAAATTATTTTTATTAAAAACACAGATACACGGTATGACAGCTCAGAAAGTAGTAAAAAGACAACAATAATGAAAGTCGGGAGATTTATGCAATTATTATGTAGTGTCAGCAATGTATTGATGCTTTCCAACTCTGTGGAACCAACCACAGCAACAGTCGACAACGGACATCGGAATCAGCAGATTGTTATCCTTTCCGATAGCCA
The DNA here is from genome assembly GCA_011037195.1 of Triatoma infestans. Classification (NCBI taxonomy): domain Eukaryota; kingdom Metazoa; phylum Arthropoda; class Insecta; order Hemiptera; family Reduviidae; genus Triatoma; species Triatoma infestans. The sequence goes on along the minus strand of JAAEAF010002595.1, from coordinate 5,048 downwards.
AACAGCTATTAGAGCGCTGAGTATTATGTTATCAGCTCTATTTGGTTTGAGAATGCTTAGGCAAACTCAATGATCTGGGCAGAAGGAATAAAGCACCTTTTTTAGGTGCTAGGGCATGTGGGCGATGAAGGAAACAAGATGGCCGACGCTCTGGCAACGAGAGGCGCCGCATCCCCACTCTTGGGGCTAAACCCTTTTGTGAGGTCAGCGACCACTTTCTCTGGAGAATTTAAGAAAGAGGAGAAAGAGGGGAGGTCGCAACTCTTAAATTTCCTCCAGAACTGAGGCAGGCAAAGATCTGCTCGGGAGATTACAACCAAACAAGATCGGAGGCATGCATTGGTCTCAGAAAAAACAAACTCCGCGTTCTTACGAGTTTCCTTACAGGGCACTGTAGTCTCAGAAAACATCTGACGAAGCTGGGCTTGGAGAGAGATAGCACGTGCAGATTTGCACGGTGTAAGGTAACACCTCTACGTAATGGGGCTCATGCCGGATCACTTTTGTAGGGTCTGTTGGACAGAGCAGGAAACACCCTTCCATCTTATGACAGATTATTTGGGTTGTGAGGTAATTAGTTTAATTTCCTTTGGCCGGAAGAGGATGTGTGTGGGAGAGTTTAGGCTATTTCCCTTTGTGGTTATTGTCCGATTTGTTCAGACTGAGATGGGTTTGACCCGGGTCTGGATATTTGTTCTAGATCCGGTTAGTTGTTTTTCTTAGGGTTGCTATATGGGCTCAATGGGGCTTTGGATAGCAAAGGGTTTGGTCCCTCCCCACAAACAAATAATAATAATCAATGGTCTTAATTGGAGCATGACTATTGTAGTATGTAACTTCCCTTAATATATTGTAAAATGGAAGATTATGTAAGTATTATGTAAGTGGTGCATAAAAAATTGATTTAGGTGGGTTCCATCACTTCATAATTCCAAACTTTCAACTTTGATGGGGGTTGCTCGTCCTTTCGCTGCCTGTTAGTTAGTCATGTAGTCGCATCAATTTGCTGGAATGCCTTAAAAACTAACTCCTCACCATCTGTATTTTATATATTTATGGCAATGTTAAGGCGACTAAATTGTATTTAAAATTCCAAGTTTGCAGAAAATTTTCAGTTGTGTTTGTAATAAATGTTAATCCAGTGTAATTTAAGTAATGTTTGCAGCATTAAATGTTAATGTTAGTGTAAGAGTTAATGTTTCAAATTGATTTTGGAATATAATTATTTCTATGTCAACAGTATATATAACCCTCCTTTTCTTAGATCATATTTTAAAAATGGTTTAAGTGGATTTAGAAGTGCTTTATATTTATATTGGCAACTTAAATCTGAAATAAGTTAAAAGATGGTTGGAATCATACTTTGAACATATTACATTCATTCAGTTGATTTTTCAGAAATTGAAACAATCAAGGGGAAGTTAATTAAACAGTTGCTTATATAAGTAATTAAGAAAAGAATATTACGTAACTAGGTTTATTAGGTTGCTGGCCATAGAGGTTGACCTGCCCTAAATTAAAAAAAATAAAATTGGTTGGTCTGGACTGGGGAAAGTAGTGGCTCTTTGTTTCTGGTCAGACTATATATTTGTGTTGGACTAAAAAATTAATTTGTAATTATTTATGAATTATAAGATATTGTATTTGTGTGCAGTTAATTAATTGGCATCTCACCGCCTCTGAAGTGAATATAGCCACAAGCTGGCCTAGCACCACATTAACTTTATTGGAATGTACAGCGGCTGTATTCAGTTACGACGTGTTATCTTCATTATTGTCTTTGGATCAAATTGCTTCCGTTTGTGATTGCTTGTTAAATTTGTACACTTCTCTTACTGCAAAAGAGATTTTAATTAAACAAATTAAAATAGTTTTAGGTAACTAACAATATATTTTATTTAAATTATATATATATATGTGTGTGTGTGTATAAAAGGGACTTTATTTTTTGAAGACCGCACTTGGTTGTGTGGTGTGTGAGAAAGAGAGTGAGTGCATCAGATAAATTTCTGGAAGCTTTAAATTCACTATAATTATTGTATATATAGTGAACAGTAATGTCTTATAAGTTGTAACAAATCAATTTAAGATATAATTACTGTCTAGTAATTTGTAGCTACACTACAGGCAAGGCCAGTCCATGCATGAGGGCTGGGTGTAAGAACTTTTTCGGGCCTCTATACAAATAGCTTCAATTAATAAAATTTAAATTATGCATTAATAAAAATAATTTAAAACTGTGATCAGTTAAGATAAATAACTTTTTTTTTTTTCTTTTTTTTTTGGCTTTTGCTTAAGTGACTAGCAACTGTTACATAATATGAAACATGTTATCGTATAACATCCCGATTAATTTTGTATTAATCGTGTTTAAAAATCTTTTTTTATGCAGTTAAGTAATAATTAACGTACTTCTAATATATTTAAGTTTTAATGGATGTTTATAAGGCAATGGCCAGAGGAGCTTAAAAGAAAAAAGAATTCTTTGTTGTTCTACGTTCCGGGTACCATTGGTGCCCTTCTTCAGAAGCTCTGCAAAATTTATTGGAGAAAAGATATATTATTGTACAGTATTGTGATGAAAAAGTGCATAGATTCATAACAAATGAAAGGAACATATAAATTAAAGAAATATTAACAGAACAAACTAAGCATAAGATATTAAAAACAAGAAATTATAACCCAGAAGTGACAGTTAGTTAAATGAAATGATATTAATAATAAGAGAAAATGAAATAGATAAAATTACCTTTAGGATGGAGATTTCAAACTCAACGTTCTCAGCGACACGCCGTACGTTGAGAACGTCGGCACTGAAATGAAGAGAGAGTATTTTTAAAATTTAATAAGTAAGAAAAATATATGTAGTGAGGCGCGGCAATTTCAACTTTGGAAGAACAAATTAGTGGCGAGTGTCTTTGTTTAGTGTTAAAAAAAATATAAGTTCAAGTTATGATTTCTTTGTTTTTTTTTTTTAAATTGATAGAGTTCGCATTGAGGTGAATTGTAAGGATTCGGATAGAAGACGTTTTAAATGGTTGGGGTAAGTGGTTAAAATGGAAGGGTTATTAAAATCGTTGGTATGATTCAAAGTCGGAACATACTTAGAGAGTGATGTCAGTTTTTGTTAATAATGTTGTCTGAGTTTGTAAAAACTGTTTGGATTCACCTAGGCCATAGATGGGCGGTCCCTGGGTTCCCGCGCATATCCGCACCCATAGGGTGAGCTACATGTAGCAAGCGTTGCAGTTGGGTGTAATAGTTGTGGTTGGTTCCGCAGAACTGGAAAGCATTAGAGATATTTTCCGTGATAGCCTGCTTCATTTTGTGATCATCGACCGGTTTCGGGCGTTCTTCCAGCATCAGGATTTCTTGATAAAATAATGTGATAACACAGACTTGCACAGAGCAAAATCAATTTATATAAGTTGCATAAACTGATAAGAGTGCAAGTATCACACTGTTTTATCAAGACATCCCTGATAATTGGCGAACGCCCGAAATCGGTCGATGATCACAAAATGAAGGGCATCACGGAAAATATCTCTGATAACGATTTTGTAAGAGAAAATTAGTTTTTATATCCAATTTGCTTTTTTTTTTTTAATGGTTACTAACGCTCATCTGAATTAATTTTTATGTTTTTATTATTACAACAATATGAGTAGCATAACTAAGGCTATGGGAAATGTTTTCTTATTTTTTCTTTTTTTTTGGGTGACGTATGGGAAGCACGCCTCAGATCTCTCGCCGTTTAATTGTGACCTTCTCTACTTAGGTGCGCTACGAACTGTAGCTTTTCATTTTTTTTCACTATGCTAGGTCAACACCGACTTTGCTCTCAGAGGATTGGAACCTTTGCTATCCGCTAGAACTGTGGATTCAGTCAGAGTACATTTTGATCGAAATGCCACTGAAATACATGTCTTCAGTTCATCCTAGTCCGAACAAAGTGGTTTTTAGAAATAGATTTTAGGAAAGGTATTAGCCCCGTGGTAGCGCGCCGGACTTCCACGCGGCGGTCTGGTTTGAGTCCAGTGCTGCCTTTAGATTTTTTTATCTTAGGGTGCTCTACAGCTCACTGTTTGGTGATAGACGGTGAGGTCTGTAATAAGCCGGCAGTGCACTGAGAACGCTAATGTCCATATGTGTTGACGCGCTTTTAAAAGCCGTAGCTTGCATAATCCATTACTTATGGCGGCTAGTTTTGTAATAAAAATGAAAAATAGTACGTGCATTTACCTTCGTGCAGCTACAAAGTGTTACAATCTCTTATATTTAAGTTTTAACAGCTCCCTTAAACTTGACAGTTTATGAAAATTATCTTGTCTCTTGAATTAAATTGTTCGCATTATTATATATATATTATTTTCTTATTGTTTTAGATCAAAAAGATACATTGAATTTAGGTAATTCCGCGTTGGACACTTCCTTGAAAATGGCTTCCTTGATAAGTTGGATTGAACATCAGGCACTACAAGATTTGGAAATGCCAGTGAAAATTTTTGAATGTATGAGGTAACCAAGTTGCTGTTTAACGATCTACTAAACCTTCTCATTTCTTATAGGCGAGTTGCCCAGGAATTATTAGATTTCATGTGCCGAACTGCAGAAAATGTGAAACAGCGTGATCAGATCCATTCTTTAACAGCAAGTTAGATTAGATTAGCTAAAGAGCCTTATTCTACCGCGATCTACGCAAGGTGGTCTATCATGGATCCTCAATAATTTGTTTTTTTGCTTTAGCTTTCGCTAAAGTACTATAACAAATATATATTTATTTTAAACATTATTCCTTATAAAGACTTGCATACACTTTTTTCCTTCAATACTTAAATCATGCCAATAAATGAATATCATTTAAAACATTATAAATAATACATAAACTTCCTTCTTGCTTAATACTGAGCTATATGAAATAGAACAAATAATTTTTTGTTAATTTCATCAAACATTATTTTTCTTTGCGTACTGAATTTAGCGCACTGCATAATTATATGATTTAAATCCTCGACGGACCCACAATCTGAACAGTACGGATAATTTTT